>JANHGB010030397.1:0-17548 GCA_026283785.1 Coracopsis vasa
TAAGCCACAACTGAAAACATCAGTGTTATCAGTGCTGTTCCCAGGCCGAAAGTCAAAAACACAGCACTGCACCAGCTACTAAGAAAGACAAAAATGACTGCTACTGCTGAAACCAGGACAGTATGTTCACCACTTTAATAGTAAATGTACCACCTTTGTCATGTATGAATCTAGTCACTTCATCTCCAGAAATTCACCATGACCATCATCATCTCTTGTTCATAACTTCACAGCAGCAGCTCTCAGAGCTCACTTTTACTCTTTGTAGGTCAGTCCAGTTGGGCAGTTAAAGGTGGGGGTACCAGGAACACCACACCGTCACCTTTAAAAATAATTTAATTAGTTAATAAAAGCAGGGAGTGGGGTGGGGGGAGAGAGGGAAAAAAACCCCAAAACGTCGCTTGGCCACTATCCTGAGCAATGGAAACTTAACCTGTCAGAGAGGTTCTAGGGACATTTGAATAGCCAGAACTGAAATTTAAACTGAAAATTTGTTTTGTTTTATTTTTTTGCCAAACATACCTGTTCAGTAATCACATTAATGTGAAGATGTACGGTAAGAGGCTACTGTACTTGTTCAGCTCACCTCCCATGTGCACTTTCTTGTCAAAAATACCAGTAGGCGTTCTCTTGCATGTAAGAGTAAATATGGCATTTTATTGTGTATTTGAATAATTTCTTTTGTTGGCTTCAAAGAGGACTGTGGTATGACAAAGTTTTGTTTTAGCAGTTTTCAGGAGGATATAATTGAATAATCTTAGAGAGAAGAGTTGGTCTTGGGGTTTGTGTACCAAGATAGAGTTGGGAAGATACTGATTTTCTCACAGACAGCTGAATAGGACAGTTTTTTTCTTAAAAATGCATGAAGAGTGTATTTCGCATCTTTTAATTGAATTCAGCAGGTGCTACACCATTTTTTAACTGATACCAAATAATGGATAATGGTCACTTTATGTCTTACTTAGGTACATCCTGTCCATGCTTGTCCTGAAGAAACTGATTCTCACAAAAATGGGGTTCAGAATTATATATTTCAAAATTAGCAACCAAATTAGAGAAATGTTTCTTGTTTCCCTTTTAGATTTATGAAGTTATGGTCCATAAGGTTTGTATGACATTTGCTTAAAAAACTATTTTGTATACTTTCAGTATCTTAAATTATTAATTTCATTAAAATTAAAAGAGGTGAAACTGTGGGTCGTAGGGAGCTTCATGGTAAGACTCCTTCCAAGGTAGAGCTTTGCTCCACATTTTTCAGAAGCGCAGGTACAAACTCAGGTTTAATCAAGTATTTATGTGAATCATTTGTGTTTGTGTTTCCTTGTTAATAAAGGTCCTGAGTGCACAGCACTATTGAAGTGCTCTGAGGTGCTAATCAGAGGTCCTTCTTTCTTTCTACAAGTGTGGAGTGTTCAGTTTGATAAACTTCGAATTAAGAAAGAAAAAGAAAAAAAAAAAAAACAACAAAAAAAAACGAATAAAACCCCACCAAAACAAAAAAACCCATCAAATTAAGCCCCCTTCCCCCCGGCCCTGACATGGTTTTAAATTTTAGTAATAAATTTGCTACAACTAGGGGAGCATAATTTTTCAGTTGTTCTTTTTAGTTCCTTGACATCTGGATAATAAATGCTAATATGTTAGTATCTTATGATGAAGGTAAATCAGCCTACTTGAACAAACCAGAAAGTTCTGGTTTTTTTATATACAACAACTCAAAAAGATGTTTACTGCTGTTTTGCCTAATTAAAAAAAAATAAAGTAAGCTCTCTGGAGAACTAGAAAGACAGTGCATTATGATTGTTTATGGCATATAACCATTGCTAAACTTTTGCATTACTTTTTGGAAGGTGTTGCTTATGACTTTTCAAATTTTTTTTATTTTTTTTTAATCAAATGCACAGTAACAATTTCATTCTTTACAACACTTTTATAGCATAAAATGTGTGAACTGTGTCCACATTTGGGTTTCAGATCTTGACAGAAGCTGAAGTAAATGCAATGGCCTCTCACCATGATTTATCCTGGTGCTTTTCCTCTCATTAGATATTTATCACAAACCTCGGGTGTCCACAGAACAAGCTGTGTTTTGTGGGAGGCATTTAGAAGACAGAAACGTAAACAGTTAGTTTTAAGCTAGGAGGTATCAACAAAAATATTTTAATTTACTGTACCTAATATTCTAACACAGACAAGTACTTTGGATTTTGTTGTTTGGGGTTTTTTTTAAGTACTTTTTTATTATTTTGGTCTTAAATATGATTATAAACCACTTATTCTGACAAAAAACCTGAAAGCTATACGTATACGCAGTACGTCACAACTATTGTTGAAGAAAGGAAAATGCTAGCTTAAATGTTTTAAAAAGCCCAACCCTAGAAATCAGAAATCTTAAAACCCAAAGTTATGTTAATCGATAACTGTATGCCACATGCTATCCAGGTCAGGTTTTTGGTGCAAAATAAATATTTGTGATTTATTTATTTAAACAATGCTGTAATGTTTGAAATAAGAAGCTCTGCAAGGATGGCAGAAGTGACTGACTACTCCTTTACATCAGAAATTTGTACACAGTGTTTTCAGAACTGTCAGAACTGCACAGCATTTAAGTAGTGTTTTGAGATAGTATGTCAGTATTTACTCCGTGAAGCTCCAAATTTAAGACTCAGTGGCATCATGCAGTAAGTATAGCTTTAGGGATTATGTGGATTCCCTTGAATATCTTCTTCCAATGTTTGGGCAATGATATATATCGAAGAAAGTTTCTGTATAAGACCGAGAGAGCTGTGACAGGACAAATTTAACCTAGTAATTTTTAAAGGTCTTCAAAGGTCTTTTGAATATAACATAATAAAAATACTGCATGATGGATGATAAATTCAGATCTTTGAAACATTTTTTCTACCTTCTTCTGGAAATAGCTTTAGGAACATGCTTCTGAATAATGGCCTTTGGATGATACTGAGACTATAATTTCTGTTCTTTCCTAGAGTCTTAATGAATTTTGGTGCTGTCTTGTGTCAAGATCTCTTAAACTGTGAAACTGAAAATATCTGTGGCATACTAGGATATTAGTGCCAGCTATGATTTCATCCTTAGAGGTGTTTATAAAGTAAGAAATTATAAATTCTCCTAAGCCTTTGAAGTTTTTATGAGGTTAAACATAACATGTCAATGCAAATATATATCTAATGAAATAAACAGACCTATTTTTCTTTTTACAAGAACTTTGAAATTTGAAAATGTTAAATCTTCATTATGCTTAAAGATTATGTAAATCTTGGAACTGTTTCGGTAGTTAGCATTTTTTTTAATCCAATCAATAATGCTTTTTTGCTGCTTTGAAAATATAAACAAGATACTACAATTTTTTTTCACCTGCCCCCTTTTTACTTTTTGTTTGTTTGTTTGTTTTTGTCTCCTCTGTTTCCACCCTTAGTTTTCTCATTATCTTCTTTAGTCACAAAACAGATAATAAATTGCCCTGGTGCTTTATAACTCCCAAAGAAACAAAAAACCCTAAAGAAACCCAAAAAATGCTTGGACATCTTTATTTTTTAATCCAATCTGACTCGGTCATTTGCATTGTACTGCATTACAATATGGTTAAGCTAAAGAACCACTTAACCAAAGCTTTGGTTAAACCTACCAAAATTCTGTAACAAATTCTTGCAGTTTTTTTTAAAAGATGAGTTAAAATCCTGCAAAGAGATATCCAGTCTGTGTTGTACAATTTGTACAAAAACACAAAAAGGTAACACTTTTTTAGTTTCCTTTTTTTTTTTTCTCCCACTACAGCCAAATACTTTTTTAACAGTTCAAAATAAACAAAAAAAAAATCATAGAATCATAGAATCATAAAATGGTCCTATAGAAGGGACCTTAAATATCATCTAGTTCCAACCCCCCTGCCATGGGCAAGGACATCTTCCACTCAACCAGGTTTCATAACACTTCCTGCGGCTTCTAAGTTAAGACAAAAATACAAGACACAACTTCACATGTTCAGGGAAGATGCTATATTCTGAGAAATCTGCACTTCCTTACATTGGCCTTCTAGTTTTCTTTAGGATTTTATTTGAAGATAAGATACTAAATTGTGAATTTTATAAGTTAGACTGCATGAATCTTTTTCTCTAGTGTAGATGTTGCTGTATTTTACCATGATAGAAAGATGGGTACTGTAGAACTCTATATAGAATGAGTTTAAATTTAGTAAGGTCTTATCTGGAACATTATGTACAATTGAAGGTTTTCAGAATCAAAAATATTAACTTAATAGCTTAAGAGGACTAATCAGGGCTCTTTGTATGAAAAGAAATAGTCAAGTTAGACTTCTTAAAGGTTAATTGTTTATGTGATTTGTTGTCCAGAAGATAAACATGATGGAAGAAGGAAATAATTTTAAAAGACAATGCTGGTACAGGATCAAGTGTGTATAAAATGATCATAAATGTCTTAGAACTGACAGATATTCTAAGCATTAAAAGTTTTGGAACAGTGCTCTGAAAATAAAACACTAAATTTAAAAACAAACTTGAATAATCAAGATAATTCATATATATTAACAAAAAAAAAAAAAAAAAAAAACAAAAAACAAACAAAAAAAAGCTTTCCACTGACAGGTTTTCTTTCATTAGACATATTAATCACTAAAGAATCACAACTGTCACAGAGCTAGCTCAAAACAAGGGTTTTCAAATATAAAATGCAATGTAAGTGCAACAAAAGTATGCTATAAAATAGGCTGACATTACTGTTTGAAGACTTCTTTTGTGTTTTCCTGTCAATCACACATATAAAATATTTTGACTTACTCTTTCTGCTTCAAATGTACTTTTTTATTACATTGTCCCATACTGAACTTAGGTTTCCTTCTGAAACACATCATGTTCAACCTCCATTTATATCTGTCCTCTAGATAAATGTCATCCCAGTATATTTTGACAGTGGTAGAAAGTAATGGAAAAGTATTTAGAATTGTAGCATTAAATTTATACTCCTAGGCCCTAACATTTCCTTGTTTATGATGGGCAGGGAGGGGAAGAAGTCTGTATTCTCTGTTGTGGAAAGCTGGATGGCAATAGATTTCCTTAAACATTCTGAATTAAGTAAGCGAATCCTCTAGCATATCAGTCTCTTAAACATTTACGAAACCTAATCAATTTATTATTTCCAGAATTGTCTCTATATTTGACATGCATTACTAAATCCCAGTTTCAGTTGTATTGAATGCACTATGACAAGATACTCATTTTTTTAAATTTGTGCGCACTTGGTAAAGTTTTTGTGAGGTGTGGTCCTTAGATCAATCACGTGTATTAGCTTAAATAAAAATGTGATATCATGATTGCACTGATTTCTGTGCATACCAGTCTACCAGGCTTTGCAATTTACCTGAAAACTCACCCTAAGAAATATGGCAAATTAGGCCGCAATGAACTCGAAATTGCTGTTTCTGGTTGCTTTCTTTGCACAATGTACATTTTAGAGACACAGGATAAAAGGGTTAAAGTCAATTAATACCATCTATTTTCGAGAAAAGAATGATTTCCAAAATTTTCTTTATTGTTGTGTTGGGAAATTTAAAGTCAAGATTGAGTGCTTTTCCAGCCAGGTGTTATGTCATCTCCGTTATTTCTGGAAAGTTTATAGCTAGTTGTGTTAGACAGGAGAACTGCATGGGTTTTTTTTGTTGTTGTTTGTCCTGGGTTCAGCAGTAACAGTCATTTTTTCTCCTTCTCAGTAGATGGTGCAGTGCTGTGGTTTTGACTTTTAGTCTGGGAACAACGCAGATAACACCGATGGTTTTAGTTGTTGCTAAGTAATGTTTACTCCGACCAAGGACTTTCTCAGTCTCATGCTTTGCTGGGGAGGAGGGGAAGCCGGGAGGAGGCAGTGACAGGACACCTGACCTAAGCTAGCCAGAGGTATTCCATACCACAGCACATCATGCCCAGTATTTAAACAAGGGAAGTTACCCGAAAGGCCCAGATCACTGCTGAGGTTGGGCTGGGTATTGGTCAGCAGATGGTGAGCAGTTGTATTCTCTTCCCTTATTATTTCCCTTATCATTATTATTATTGGTGGTAGCAGTATTAGTTTTGTGTTATACCTTAGTTACTGGGCTGTTCTTACCTCAATCGGTGGGAGTTACATTATTTTGATTCTCCTCCACATCCCTCTGGGAGTGGGGGAGAAGAAAGAAGATGGGGAGTGAGCGAATGGCTGCATGGTTCTGAGTTGCCGGTGGGGCTTAAACCATGACGACAGTTCTTTGTGGCACCCAACGTGGAGCACAAACAGTTGAGATAACAGCAGATCTGAGCAGAGTGTGTCTAATCGTATTTGTGATAAGCATTTATTGTTTTGGATTAATGGTCACTCATCACAATGCTGATTTATTGACTCTCAGAGTTGTTGCTCTTGATCTCAGAGTTTCAGCATGTTGTACCTTACTTACAGACGGTAATTTTTTTGTTTTATTTTTTATCGGCTGGGGTGCCTGAGCTAAGGTTCTTGTTTCGCTGTACTTCATGGTATTGACTTGTAATACAATAGACTCATTGATCATGAAACTCGTCAGGCTTGCGCTCCCAGGGTGGTCATCACCTCTATACTTTGGGAGGTATATAATGGAATTGTTTAGCAATTGGACATCAGTGGCCCGACTGTTGGGCACATGAGAATCTACATGGTGTACCTTCATCACCAGGTTCTGCACCTGGGCAGTGGTATCTTAACAGAGACAACTTGTATCCAAGTAGTAAGGAGTCATGTGCTAAACTGACTTAACCAAAGAAACTGAATGTGCTTCTCTTCCGTTGTTATGCTGGTCTTGCAACCCCAGAACTATTCTGACATCTTTAGTGAGGTGGTGTGTGAAGGTCTCAAGATTATTTTCCATTTCAAAGACAGAAGATGAAGATAGATAGAAAAATTGAGTTATTGGATATTTAATATTTGAAAGCCTGTTGTGATTTCAATAGAATTAAACTTTTATTCAACATCTTTAACCTACAGCAGACTATAATGGGTCTATCCTAACATCAGGAGTATGTAAGTGACTGGGTTCATGACCCCTCTTTGCAAGCTTTTGCTTCAGGTTTCTCCCATAAAATGCACAGATTTGATCAATGTCTAAATAATTGATATTTGTCTTACAGAGGCAGCATTTCAGAGCATGATTAATTCTCTTATCTGTATTTGGTATATGCAAATGATGTCTCATGAAAATAACTTGCTGACAAGCACTCAGTACTTATATAAAGAGTGTAAGACTGGCATTAAAAAGCACCTCTGCTTACGAAAATACAGTTTTGGTTCTGGCTTTGGGTGGGTTTGTTTTTTTTGTTTTTTTTTTTTTTTGTTTTTTGTTTTGAGTGGATTTTGTTTTAGTAATAAAGACATGGTAGAAAAGAAAGCATAAAGAGAAAAAGGAAATGTAAGAAATATGAAAAGTCATGGAAGATGTGAAATAACATTGCTTGGATAGTCATGCTGTTTTAAAATATTAATAAATGAGGAACTTGTCTGTTTCATTTGCCATGCCTTATGTTTCATACTGATTTTCATTCTTATATGATCAAATTGTTTTCTTTAGATGACATAGAGCATCTGATTGAAAAAAAAAGAAAAGGAAAAAATAGATTTTAGGCTATAATATAAGTGAACCAAGATTATCTGCTTCACCAAGATTGCGACCAGCTGACATTGTAGTTGCATAGAGGTCTGTATCGTGGAGAATTAGCTAGAATATTACAAGAAGAAAGGGAAGAGTATAACAGCCAATTTAATAACTTTGTTCCATTTTTATTTATAAAAAATGTATGTAACTTCTTTCTTCCCTGTGAGAATAATACAGCATTACGAGAGTATATTCATTTGTAACCTTGCAAATATAACTACCTTTTCACTTTTACATAGTTAGGGATTCCTGTTTGATGATACTTGTAATATTACTTTTAGGGATTTTTTTACATAATTATATTCCTAGCAATGAACTTTTTAATTATAAATTTTCATATACTTTTTACTAACATATTTCTGCTAAAGGAATTTTATATGTACGTATACACATACACATACACATATGTATACACATCCATTTACATTTAAAAAAACCCTCTACTTTTAGTCAATAAAACATGCTTGGGAAATGACTAATGTATATGCAAATTACATGCAATTATTGCTATGATTACAGTATTAATTTTAATTCTTTATCAGAAACATTTATTGTCGGTTCAATTTGCATTAAAGTAATTTACTCTGCTGACATGGACTATAGTTAGATTCCATTATAGATTGTGTATCCATACAGTTTCTGTTATTGTCCGTAATAATTTAGATTTTGGGCTGTGTTTTTTGTCCTTAGATTTAGGAACACTTAACTCCTGGATTTCTGCTTTTACATTTTTTACATAACTAAAATCTGGATTGACTCCCCACGTTTCAAACATTATTTGAAAACTGACATTTCTGTCAGCTTCTAAAGAATTTTTAGCATGCAGAAAAATATTTAGTAAATAATGTGTGCCAAACAGAATACTTTGTGTATGATAAACATAATACTTTAATCAGTAAACTTATTTCTATTTAAACTGAGGCCTTGACTATCAACATCTGAGAAATGGAGCCCAGTGTTTTGAACTTCCCATCCTAATGAGATGAACTTGCATATGTGGGCAGGCAGGGGTTCTGCCAGTACTGTTATTCTCTCCACTTTTCTTAAAAAATCACTGGACAATAAAGTCATCTAGTCTTATTTGCTTTCCTCCATATTTTCTGTGTGTATGTTGATCAACTGCATGGTTTTTTTTACAGGAAAATTGCAAGAAAATTGAAAATCACAGAAGTCTAGTTTTTTGTTATATTGGCAATGGTGAAATGAGCAACTTGTTTGAATCTCTTTTATTCCACTTGACTGAGGACTAAAAGAGAGTCAAACAAGTGTGAGGGGATTGACAACACGGACTCCGAAGAAAGATCGAAGACCTAGTTTATTCTACAAGCTCGTTTATATATCTTTTGGTTGACAAGGAAGTTCTACTGGGCAAAAGCTAATTGGTTGTTCTTGTCTGTGCACTCGCTTACATTGTCCATCTCATTGGCTATAAGTTATTGTCCACGCAACCTCAGCTAGTCATGGTGACTCGGCACATTCTTCTTGCTACTTCCTCCTCAATCCGGGTTCACCTCCATTCACATCCCCCTGTGCTCTGTGGTCTTCTTTCATTAGTTCCATGTTGTCGTGGCCTCCTGCCTCTTCTAGAAATGTTCCCACACAAGTGATCTTTTTTTCTGTCATTTCAGTAGTGTTGATCTGCATATCATCTTTGTGGTATCCTGTGGAGAAAAGTTCTGAGCCCTTGCAAAGTCATAAAGTTGCAGTTAATGAGTTCCTGGGAAGCAGATTTCATTTAGGTATCAATGGCTAGAAGTTAACAACTTTGTTCTAGTTTTGTGATTTTTTTTTTTTATGGCATAGATTCCTAATAGTATTTTGGAAATTATGATCATAGAAAACAACAACCCAGTCCCCTCACCCCCAAACCCAATAGTTTCTTGGAGGGATGGAAGTAGTGCACCTTTTTTACTGCTTGACCAATCTGATCTCCTTCTACGATAAGATGACCCACCTGGCTGATGAGGGAAAGGCTGTGGACATTGTCTGTTTGGACGTCAGTAAAGCATTTGACACTGTCTGCTACAGTTTTCTCCTGGAGAAATTGGCTTCTCATGGCCTGGATGGGTGTATTCTTCAATGAATTAAAAACTGGCTGGATGGCTGAGTCCGAAGAGTGGTGGAAAATGCTATCACATCTAGTTGGTGACCGGTCACTAGTGGTGTTCCTCAGGGCTTGATGTTAGGGCCAGTGTTGTTTAATATCTTTACTGATGATCTGGATGAGGGGTTCAAGTGCACCCTCAGTAAATTTGCAGATGACATCAAGTTGGCTGGGAGTGTTGATCTGTAGAAAGATAGGAAGGCTCTGCAGAGGGATCTGGACAGGCTGGATTGATGGGCTGTGGCCAATCTTATGAGGTTTGACAAGGCAAAGTGGCTGGGTTCTATGTTTGAGTCCAACAACCCTGTGCAATTCTACACACTTGGGGAAGAGCAGCTGGAAAGCTGATTGGTGGAAAAGGACCTGGGGGTGCTGATTGCCAGCTGCCGAACATGAGCCAGCTTGTGCCCAGGCAGCCAAGGAGGCCAACAGCATACTGGCTTGTATCAAAAATGGTGTGTCCAGCAGGGTCAGCGCAGTGGCCACACCCCTGTACTCAGCACTGGTGAGGCTGCATCTCAAATACTATGTTCAGTTCTGGGCCCCTCACTACAAGAGAGACATTGAGGTGCTGGAGCGGGTCCAGAAAAGGTCAGTGAAGCTGGTGAAGGATCTGGAGAACAAGTCTGATGAGTAACAGCTGAGGGAGCTGGGGTGGAGAAGAGAAGGCTCAGGAAGGACCTTATCGTTCTCTTCAACTACCTGAAAGGAGGTTGTAGTGAGGTGGGGGCTGGTGTCTTCTCCCAAGTAACAAGTGATAGGACAAGAGATAATGGCCTTAAGCTGCACCAGGGGAGATTTAGAATGAATATTATGAAAAATTTCTTCACCCGTGGAGGTGATCAGATATTGAAACAGGGTCCCTAGGGAAAGTGGTGGAATCACTGTCCACCATTGAGGTGATTTCACCACTGAGGCCCTTAGTGACATGGTTAAATGGTGGTCTTTGGATCCATAATGGTTTTTTTACAATAAAATGTTGATAAGCTATCTTTCATATCTTCAGAAATAACAATCAGTTTTGTTTGAAGGGCAGTGTTTATGCTTTTTTCAAAATAGTAGATATGACTGTACTGAATTCAGATATTCTGCACTGTAAGGGAAAATCCTACCTATCATTGTTCATTCTACCACATGCATCAACTGTATATAAGAGCTTCCATATCTTTGGCCATCATTTTTGTAACGTTGCCTAAAGTTGCTCATTTATGCTGCAGTTCAAAATACAAGTTAGACACAGATATAATGAATATCTATCTGGATATCACTGAAGTTTTCTTTTCCTCAGTTTCCTTTCCTGAATTATCCTGAGAGGAACTTCTATATGTACAGCAATATGAGAAGTTATTCACATCCACCTGTGCCATGTAATAAATTTTCTTCTTTGCCTATGCCTTTAAGTGAAACCTAAAAGAAACTTTTACTGCCACTTTCAGTTTTGTTCCTTTTCATGCAACAATAGTGTTTGGAGATTGCTCATTTCGCTTTATGGAAATGTTTCATAATATTTATTACAACAAGAGACATCTGTCCTTTTGTTGTATGTTCAAAACAAAATCAAAATAAGGTGTTTAGGTATAAGGATATTACGGTGAATAAAATACTGTGGCACTTTAGTGCAACATTTTACATTTTACATTTACATTTTAGTATGCTTAGTTTATTTCTTTCCTCATTTTTTTCAACAAGAGTGGTCTCAGACCGTTAGAAGACAGTTTGAGACTTCACAGGACATTTTGCTAGTACTGTATTTTGGTATCAGAAAGTTAAAGCATTTAACTTGAGCTGATGCAACTATTTTGGACTGGTGTGTTACCAACATAGAATGATGTGAGTGAAACTTAAACCATTGCTGTTTAACCTGCTAACTGCCACATTTTGGGTGAAATCCTCTTTCAAGGAAAATTCTTGGGATTTCTGCCAGTACTTTAAGTAAGGCAAGAATTTATTTTTCTTGATGTCTCCGAAGAATTTGACTGGCAAAGGCTCTGGACTTGTAGTTAACTGAGCATGTATAAGATTCAATATCCATGCTAAGCACTTCTGAGAGTCAAGGGAGCTCTAAACAAGTGTGGGACAGATCTGCACATATAAAAAAGTTGCTGAACTAGGGTGGGTGTTATTACTGTTCCTTCTTACAATTATATGCATGAGAGAAGTTTCTTGTTTTAAAACCCATGCACAGAATTTAGCTGAACAGATGAAAACTAAAGTTTCTGTATAATCATACAAGTGTCCTGGGCATCATGGCATTCTGTGAGATGTTTTTTTCTTTAACTCTTTGTTTATTTTCAGCTGTATTATCATGCTTTAATGCTTTTAAAATAAAACTTGGATTGCAAAACTTTTTCACTTGGAGTGAAAAAAATATATTTAGGAAAAGACATTTTCACAGTAAGAAAATGTGGTGGAGTAAATCTTTCTTGTTGCAAAGTCTTAGACTAGAATGAACTTCTATAAAGGAATATGATGAGGAAAGAGTACAAACTAAATTGGAGAGAAAAGAATAAGAGTTTGAGTGCCAGTGAAGTTATCATAGAAACAAATGCGTGGTGGATAAAGAACATATATGCAAGTGAGCTCCCTATGTTATGTGGTAATGGAAGATGAGTTCGAGACAGGAAAGGGATGCCTCTCTTTGCTGAGGAAACTGAGTACTTCTGATATGCATCCTGAATTCCAAGGCGATTTTTTTTCCACTGTGCTATAACAGAGAACCACATGCAACACCATTAGAAAATTTCTGGCTGTCTACATCAGTAGAAGGCTGCTATTCATATTTCTTCCCTGTTTAAAAATTCCTCTAAAAGCCATGTACCACCTCTGTGACCTCCATCGAATGTGTGAAGTTTGACGCAATCCTACACAACCCATCTGCAAATCTCTAATATTACAGCACACATCCAGACATCTGCCCCTGACTTTAATAGAAAAATTTCAGTTTCTAAAATATAGTGTATTGACTATAGTCATGACTCTATACATCTACTCACTTGCAGTATCCCCAGGAGGGAGATGTTTGTAAAACACAGTAAAAACAAAAAGTGTTGCAAATTTTCTAGCTCTTCAAGAGCTGTTTTTTTTCAATTTCTTCATAAAAGTTTAAGATTTTGATTTCCTTGTACTGTAGATATTCAGACAATGTTTTGAAGCACTGATTATTTGACAGCAGAGAATTTGGAAGCATTTTGTATTTACAATCTGCTGCTAAGTATGGTACTATTAAAAACATGTTGAGATTTAATGGTGCAAGGACATTTGACTTGCAAAACTTCTAAGAATTTTGTATTTTGATGACAATAATCAGTGTAGTAAATCATAGCTTGCCTACTAAGTGAAATGCTGTGAGGTCACTGGAATACTTTGTGATGTCTTCAGTTTGGGAGTTCTGTACTAGACTGAGTGATGTGAATTAAGGGGTTGATTTAACAAAATACTCAGCATAGTATTTTCTACAGTCTACTTTCTGCATCTATTAAATGTCTCATTTTAACAAGTTAAATTCAGTAATGGCTGTTAGGTGTTAGATTTCCAGAGAAGGTGCTGTAGTAACAGTATGTGTATATAGCTTTTTGATTTATGATCAGATCTTAATACTACCGAGCTACACTGAAGAAATTCTGTGCTCTTTCTGTGCTTTACTTCATTTGTATTTGCTAATGCTTATACATTAGCTTTTTCTTTCTGTCTATTTTCACAGAAAAATGAAATTAATCTAGGTGCATAATACTTGCTTTCATACCTTTTCACACCAATGCACTTGATAAGTAGTAGCTGCTGTTTTCCTTACTTGCTCAGCTGTTTTATTGATTAAAAAAATTAGGTAAGGATGACAAATTATCTAAAACCCTATACAGCATTTTCCTCATTGCATGTGCTCTGCTTATTGTTGTCTCTTCAGACTATTATTTTCTTCAAATTAACAACAGTTGTTTTCTAACTAAATTAGATATCCATACATTATAGTATACGGGCAATATCCGAAAACCATACTCAGCTTATTTGAAAGTTGTCCTGCATATTAAGTGTACCTCAGGGAAGAACTTGGTCAATTACCTAAGGCCATGTATTTATTAATGAAATCACTGTGTTCTTGTGAAACAGTGCTCATATACATCCACTTAATGTTATATATGCCAGAAAAAAATAGATTTTTAACCAGTTTTATCTATCTAAAAAGATGACAGAATTTAGGACCAGATGAGATTCTAGAGTATTTTCTAGACTGGTTTCAGATGTAACTTAAATCTTGTGTTCTCTTTTTTTTGTTGACTTCCTGTAGTGTGTGTCTGAGGGCTATCACCAATCACCCCCTTATTGTCCATGTGCCTTAGCATAGTTTCCAGGAGGATATGCTCTATGATTTTGCCAGACACTTATGTCAGACTGACTGGTCTGTAGTTCCCTGGGTCTTCCTTTTTCCTCCTTTTAAAAATGGGGTTTACAGTTCCTCTTTTCCAGTCAGCAGGAACTTCACTGGACTATCACGACTTCTCAAATATGATGGACGGCAGCTTAGCAACTTCATCTGCCAGTTCCCTCAGGCCTTTGTCAGATCCCATGGACTTGTGCACTTTCAGGTTCCTTAGATGACCTCAAACCTGATCTTCTCTGTGGAGGAGTAGACACAAGTAACAAAAACTAGGTTGAAAGCTCTTTGAATTGCAGGTGAATTGCATGATGTATAAAATCTGTTACCAGTTCTTTTTGTTGATTTTCTTTTTCAAATTACTAATGAGTATATTTACTTTATCAAAATGTATCAGCAAAAGGTATTGAATTTATTAGAGGCCCCACTGAAAATAGTTTTCTTAAGTTGTTTATTTTGTCTTTTTTGTATTTTAAGACTGTAGGAAGTTTCACCAAGACAGTCTGTGAGGGGAACACTTTTCCACCCAGATGCAGTTCTTCGTTTCAGAGGAAGGAAAACAAAACCAAGAAAGCTTTAGTTCAGTTTATCATTGTGAAATTACATTCCAACACAGATTTGGGGCAAGAAGTAAATATTTGTCTGAAGCTCTGTGTGATGATGGTATACTGAATGTAATAGAAAAAGAGAAACAGATGAGCTGATAACTGATGCATAGCAATACTATCTAAAACTAAGCCCCTGTCACTCAGCAATTTAAAAATTGGGAAACTATTATTGAATATCAGGGAATATCAATAGGAAGTGATCAGAAATAGCAAAATAAAAATTAAAAGGAAATAACACTGGCTTTGGCAGTCTAACTGCACAGTGTAAAGGTGTTAGTTAATATCTAATCCAGCAAAAGTGATGCCAGTGGGAGTTTGCTGTGAAGTTCAGTGAATATGAAATAAAGTTCTAGCTAAATTAGTTTTAAATGACCTCATTTTCCTTTTCCTGCCTTTCTCTTCTTTAAACATTTTGTATTTTGAAAACTGAACTGTGACTCCTTAAGCAAAGACATCATGCTGACCACCATATTTTAAGAGATCATGTATGCATATATTACTTTTCAAAAACATGTGAAACTTTGTTATTTAAGTTATATAGATCGATGACAAGCATATTCTAAAATAGTAAAGCTTTCTACAAAGTTGCCATTTGTTCAGTAGGTTTTCTTAGTTTCAGAAAACCCATTTGTTGTTTTCAAAGCAGAAAAAAGTGCATAACAAATGCTGCTTAGAACTGGCTTAAAAATGTACATCAATTTAGACCCATCTGACAACAACTAGCATTATATTATAATATTAAGGTTTACTGGAATATACCGCACATTAACACATGTGGTTAAATGACGTCTTATTCCCACCTTATTTTAACAAAAGTTTTAAGATTTGCTAGTTTGTTGCTGCTTTACGAGTTGCAGCTGTAGCATGCAGTACAAATCATACATGAATCTCTATTAAAACATCCTTTCTTGGCAAAAAGTGGTAGTACCCTCCATATTTACATTTTACCCAGAATAAGAAAATAGTACTCCTTTCTGGGCATGAGAAGGCTTATAATCGAGCATGCTTAGGAATCCAAACTAGTGATATTTAGGAATTGATTCTTGAGGTTCACTTCATAATGAAAGCCATAAAGAGCGAAGACCAACTGTTACTTCAAATACAAACTAATACAAAGCAGATGTTATAGTACCAGAGAGGGCTATGCTTTAAATTCATTTTAATTACTCTTGAGTGCACCTTCTAATGACAAATCTTGTTTTCTGCTCCTCATTCTGAGAAGAAGCCATATGACCTAGCTGCTTTTGAATGCATCACTAGGCTCAAATTTTGCTGGTTTTAAAACCCCTTAGCCTGAGGCCAAATTAGTTTTGGGCCATGAGCCTTCAAAAAATAAAAGTATGATGAAACAGTTTTCAACAACCAACCACCCACAAGATTTTCCCGCATAAAGTATGGTTTATTCATTCATACCAAGTTATTTAACCCCAGGAATAAAGAGATTAAAACCAAAACCCAAAGAATACTTAGGAATCTTACCTAAAATGGGATCCCTCCTTGCCTGCTTTTGACAGTTCCTTTAAGCCTAATTAACCCTCTCTCTTCCTTGGATAGTCTGAATTGCCTTGCAATGGACTACTTGTAATTCAGCCCCAGTGCTTCTCTCTTTTCTTCTATTGCTTTTCAGACCAGCGTCTTTATGGTTGTAGTATTCCTTTCCATTTGAGTAAAATTTGCCAAAAAAATTTTGTAAGATTTTTTTTTATTAAGTTACTTTTACACCAAAGTAACTTAATTCTCATATGTATCATAATTAAATCATTAAATCATTATGTCCCTCAGGAGTCCGTACTGAGACCAGTACTGTTTAATATTTTCATCAGTGACATAGGCAGTGGGATCAAGTGCACCTTCAGTATGTTTGCAGATGAAACCAAACTAAGTGGTGTGGTTGGCATGCTTGAGGGATGGGGTGCCAGCCTGAGGAACTTGGACAAGCTCATGAAGTGGGCCCATGTGAACTTTATGAGGTTCAACAAAGTCAAATGAAAGGTTTCACAGATATTTGAAAGATTTTTTTTTTTAAGGAAAACATGAGAATAAACAAAAAACCAAACCGAATAATCAGAACAAATCCTCAGTTTCACAAAATTGATGCAAATTTTGCTGACTGAAGAAAGCAATGTTTATATATACGTAAGCAAATGTAATGTATGTATTTATGCTGGTCTTCATGTACTCTTACACAACTATTTCAGTTTTATTCCAGCATTACAATCTAGTGTATCTATCTCCCATAACTCATTGTAGATCAAGAGATGTTTGTCCATCTGGTAAACAACTGTTCACAGCTGTGTGGCTGTTCTCTGAACTGCAACTCCCATGAGCCCTAGCAATAACATCACAAATCCAGTGTTTCTGCTTTTCACTTTATTCACAGAAAGGAAAACACTTTTCAGTGAAGTACATGAAAAAGAAGTGGAACCATTCTTTGACAAGTGCTAATAACTACCTAATTTCATCACCTTGTGAAGAAAGGAGATAGAGCTTCCAGTCATGAAAGCAGCATTGTGGTTAGCTTCTCTGACTTTCTCAGGTACAAATTGATTTCTAGAGAAGCCAAGCTACATGCATGTACAACAGAGGACTGAAGCCTGAGTCAGCAGATACTACTTCAGGGAATACACTGTTGGAATATATATTCTGACAGCTAATATGTCAATAGCATATTGCAAGCTTGCAGTTGTCTTGGGTGGGATGACAGCAGTCATTTTTGCTATTTCTAGGTCACTGATTGTTCCTATGTATGTAAGTTAGAACAGCATCCTACGAGACACTTT
>JANHGB010030410.1:0-15573 GCA_026283785.1 Coracopsis vasa
TATTATTTTTACATATTAGTTATATTGTAATATCTGTTGGAAGTTTAATAAAGGATCAAAATACTAAACAAGATCTGTTGCTTGCGATCTGTCTCTGAGAATTGCCCTCTGCCCAGTGATGGCTAGAAATAGTACAGTGTATTCTTGGCATTAGTATTGATTCAGGATAATTTTTAAAAGGCTTATTCCTTAATTACAGGATTCCTCCCTTGAAATTCTGAACTATAATTTGAAATAAATATGATGATAAACATCTGAGGTTAACAGGTGAAAAAATGCATTCCCTTGTTCTCCAAGTTGTTGTCATTAAAATCTTATGAATGCTTTGAAGCAAATTCATAGAAAGAAGCTACAAAGTGAGACTTGGCAGTTTGATATTTTTTTAGTTTAAACATATGAAAAGATACTAACTTTTCTGATACGTGTACAGAAGTATGTATGTGTGAATAAGATATGACCTTAAATAATAGACTGTTTCCCAAATTAGGATTGTTTTCAAGTAAAAGTATACACTTGGTTTCAGCTATTAACTGCAATCTTTTCGCGCTGTAAGCGGAAGGAGGAAGATCATGTGCCAGGGATGCTGCTTTTGAACTTGGTTGAGACACAGGTGTGTGCTGCCTGTGTCTTGCATGCCATAGGAATATGATATAAACTACCTTCTGCCTGGAAACCTTATCCACATAGTGATAAACTTGAGCAGTTTGCATGCCAAAAGCTCTTATCCCCAAGAGTAGAAAGTATTTTTATCAATAGAGCATAACTAGCCAGGGCTCATACCTTTTTGTGGCCATGTAGATATGTTTATCCAATAGTTCCTTTGGACTGAAAAACTTGGGAGTAAAGTAGATCACTAACAGAAAGGCTTGTTCTATTGCTGCTGAAGGCTAAAATCTTACCAGGGTGTAGCACTTATACAAACAGCATAGCTAGTATTGTGAGATGAGTTGTACGGTTTTAGTTTTATAATTACTTTATCATAGCATTGATGATGTGCTTGCATATAAAGGTGCTACACACAAATATAATATAAATATAAACCGTCCTAGGTTACAGTTTCTTTTTCTCTCCTTTGCCCAGGATTTGTTAAGAGAACAAATGTATTAACATCTTGTCCGTTTGCCTGAAGGGCAAGTACCAAGTTTTGTATGTGAGCTAGTGAAAGAAACAGTAAATGATAGAATACACTTGTTCCGCACAAACAGGAAATGAAACAGGAAATGGCAGGGGTGCAGGGGGTTAGGGAGAAGGGCAGTTTGCAACTTCTATTAAAACAAAAAAAATGTTTCTAAAATAATTTCTTGCAGCTTTTGCATAGCATTTCCTGAAAAGTGGGTGGAAGCCTCCTGTACTGTTTGGGGTTTTTTTCCATGCCTATGTGAGCTAGTATTCTTCTCTTTTATTCTGCATGGTTTGGATAATGCACTTAATCAGGGAATGCCGAAACATTCAAAGACCAAAGGTGTAGTTTCATGAGCATTTCTTTCCGTGTCAGCACTGACATGCGCTGCCCTGACCTTAGCTTCTTATTCTTGCCTTGCCCCTCAGTTGCACCACTGTAACTAGTTAATGTTCCAGGTGGCTGTGCAGTAAAGCAGGTTGTGGAATTTACCATCAGAAAAATATTATTTTTAACCTGGATCAATTCCCTGACTGGCCTCACTGCTCAGCTGCACAAACAGTTGTGCCAGCACAGCTGAGGGATGAGGACTGCTTAAGCTGGTAGTGCAGTGGAAAAAGTGTTGTGAAACTATAGCCTGTGGCTTAATCTGTGTGTTATAGGTGCTTTGCTGGTACAGTTATGCTATGCTGGCAAAATATTCCTCACACAGATGCAGCTTTCATCAGTACAGTTTATTTTGATCGTGGACTGCAGAAAAGGATAATTGTGGGTTTTGCTGTGATACTTCTATGTTGTCAGAATAACAACATAGTATATGCAACATATGTTTGTCTATTCTGTGTAAAAATTCTTTAAAAAACTGATTGAAAAACTACTGCGGATCATTTGAAAAAATGGAAGAACTATAAAATCAAGGCATACTGTGTTTGTGCTGTCCTCTTGGAATATGTGTGATGTTCAGATGGCTGCTTCTGTCTTTAAGCACATTGGTATTCCTGCAGATGAGGACAGATTAATAGCAATTTATTTTTGAAGGTGAGGGCAAGAGGAAGTCTTACAAGAAATGAAATTCACGATTCTTGAATAGTTACACTAAGAAGCTAAAAGGTCAGAAGAAGAGGTTTAAGAATTCAGGAGATAATGTAGGATTTCTTAAGAATTCCTTATTTTGTCACTACACACTTATAAAGGTGGTTATGTAGCTCTGGGTCCACTTGGGAAAGAAAGCATCAAATTTTTTTGATTCTTTGTCCAGACACTTGGGCTCTCCTTTTACTTGTCAAGTTTCCTGCACCCAGGCTGTTTGATTCTTTAATTTTGTTTCCAGTTTGGTTCTTTTATCCGTTTAGGTGTCAATTTACTTCCCAGTCTCATGCTATAAATGGGGAGGGGAGGTAGGGGATGAAAGGCAAGTATTCTCCCTTATTGGAATAGTTAAAGAGCTTTATTTTATTTATGCTTTCCTTTTAAAATTTGTAATTCTGCATGTTGCTATGTGTGATCAACAGTGAAGAATAATTTAAAATTGTTGTTGCATTCCTTTGTATTCAGGTATCATTCAGCTAAGGTGGGCTTCCTTCAGTTGTGTTTGACTAATAGTGTATATATAGGATTTTTAAAAAAATGCTACAGCATTTAATGTTTTTACTCTCTTTAAGTTGATAAATATCTAAGGTCAGATGTAACTATAAAATGGTTTAATGGATTTCATTTGGTAATTAGTGTTTGGAATACCTTCTGCCCAATTCAGCTTCTAGATACCAGTCTGGAATGGGCTTTAATACAGGTGCAGTAAGAAGTCTTAAGTTTTGAAACAAACTAGTATTCTAAGAGCTTTTATCAAATGTTACTTATAATCATGTAATATTAACACTAAAAAATTACAAATCAATTGAGAAATGTACAGTTAGTGTTCCAGTAGAGATTTGTGCCTTGCATATACCCTTAAGAGTTCACTGCGCCTATGGTAACAGCTCGAACTGGAAAGAGTGTTTTCTAATTGTGCAGAGTTTAAGGTTTCATTAAAATGGAGGGGGGTGTGGAGGAGCAGCTCCCAAACTTCTACATTTTGTGGTTTGGAAAGGAAATAAATCTGTTCTTTGTAGAGAGTTTTTTGCTGACTGCTTGTAGCTTTCCTAAGCACTGCAGAGAAATTTTAACATGTGGGTAAACTTACTGATCTACGCAAGAGTGAAATTGCTAAATAACAGATATTTGAGAAAATTATGCAATAGTTAAGAAGCTATAAAGAAAACTCATGCAGAATTTCTTCTAAAGCTGGTAAAAGGCATATGGGCACCTCATTTCACTGTAATAGTAGTTTCTCTTCCTCTTGAAATTGTAAGAAAAAAAAATCCTGACTTCTGGTGGTGTTTGTAAGGGACTTTATAGAATGTTATGAGAAGAACTGTCTTTTGTCTCATAAATTTGAGATACAAGGAATACTTTTTAAAAAGCAAGTTACAGTTATTGTAGTGTTGAAAGTAGTTTATTGTTAGATTAGTTTTTAGCATGAAACATAGTGAGTAGAATATATTTTAATCTATTATGTGCCTTAATTTTACAATTAACCCAGGCCTAGGAGCATTTCATAGTTCTGCATTCTAAATTCATTTATGTGAAATGTCAGTGTTGATGGTAGATTTTGTTGTTCTAGAGTATATTGGTCTATGTTGTTCCTGAAGGAAACAGGCCTGTAACTTCTAGGGTTGGTGGTGCTGGTTTTTGCATTTAGTTTCAATTTAGCTGGAGCATTTGATCTTTTTCGGACTCACTGATGGTAGACAGGGATTGAATTGACTATAGCTGAAACAATGAAGTAAATGTGGATACTCCAGAATATGTTTTGACATTGTGAAATGGGATGGCTGTGGTTTTAGTAAGTTTTAAATAACTTATAATAACCTGGGTTGCATTATGACGAAGTCAGTGGATTCTGTGGAAGACTAGCTTTGTGTCTTTCTTGCTTTCGTGGGTGCTGACTATGGCCTGTGTCACTCAGCCTCTCTTACAGGGACTAAAATTAGTCATGTATTTTAAACGTATATAGCTGTCATTGATGTAAAAGAGCATAGTGTGGTCAAAATTCATGTTGCAATGTCTTGAAAATTTGTCCAGATGTGATTTAGTTACTTACTGTTACATACCAATCAACCAAGTTGCTGTATTTATCCCCTGTGCCTCCCAATGAAATGGTTAAGATGTCTTGGTCAGTGTTATTAATACTATTATATAATAATAGAGGGTGTGAGGCCTCATCATCTGCAGACTGGGCTGGGTTCCAGGGATGCCTGGAATTTTATGCTGTTTGATTTCCTTCCTGGCTCAATCACTAGAACTGCTTCTTTTTTAAAACACGCATAAGGATATTTTGACAGTGTCAGAATGAGGATATGACATTTACAATGGCAGATTACTGACTTCTTTACAACTTGAACATAGCTTTGAGTTAGGTAGGAAGATGTTTAAGCTCAAAGGAGGTGTAGTCTTTCAATATTATTTCATAGGCTGCTATCTTTGCTTTTTGTTCTGAGGACTTGTCATGTAATGACCAAACATGATTGCATGACTGTCGAGACTAATCAGTAGGCTTTCTGGAAGATCGGTAGGATAAGGGGAAGCCACAGCATTTCAAGATATTTTTAATCATGGGTTGTTTACTTTTTTCCCACACGAGGAATTAACTATGCACCTCATTTAAAATAACTAACCATTCATTTGCAACATTGTGGTAACTTATTTCATGGAAAGTTTAGCAGTTTCCCTTCATTATTGGAAAGAAGCTGCTTTTCAAGGCAGTGGTAGGGAAATGAAATTTAAAAGTCCATCTGGAAAAGTTTGAGTTTGTTTTGATTTTTTTTTTTTTTGGGGGGGGTGAGGGGTTGTTTTTTTTGTTGGTTTGGGTTTTTTTTGTGGGGTTTGTGTGTGTGTGTGTGTGTGTGTTTGCTTTTTGTTTTTCCCTTAGTTTTATAATGACTGGTGCCAGTAATAACTCATAGTAGTCCTTCCTGGTATCTGTATGTTCCTTCCCTCAATGTTTACTGTTCTTGCAGTCAATAGATGGCCATACTGCATTTATACACAAAAGGAAGGCCAGATCTGCCAGCTGCTATGACATGAGAAGATTTGAGGCTTGACAGTTTTTTCTGAACCTCAGTATAAGATATTGAAAAAGGTTTTCCACTGTCTATATTGGCATCTAAAACTTTCCTACTGTAAAAATACTGTTAGCAGTGGCTTTGATTTTTGGCATTAAGAAGTTTGGCATTTTAAAATTTGAATTTCGTATATTTAAATGGGTTCTCTGTGATGTCTAGAGAGGACATTTGTCTGGGCTAGAAAGAAGTCTTGCTCAAATAGAACTAAATTCCACTGAAACATGCAAACATTTAGTTAGTGGAGAAGGATCTAAAGGTCTCTGGAAAAGAGTTGGGCCTCACATAAGCTACTGATTAAGGATCTCCATAGAGCCCAACAGTAGCAGATAAATACTTGGCACAGAGGCTTGAATTTAATTTTGGCTCAGTGTCGCAAAATGCGTTGAGGCTTATAATTTTTCCTATAGCTTTTCCTCATCCCATATCCAGCCCCATAACTTTCCTTTTTCTCTGCTTGTTTTTCCCCACTTCAGTTTCTTAAGTAGACAGCTGTCAAACTGCGTGCTTTTTCTCCAAGTTCTGCAGCTTGTATATGTGTGTTCACAAAATAATCAAAAGTACATTTAAATGTTGAAAGTATAACACATTTAAAACTAGAGGAAAAAGTATTTCTATACTAATTCTATTTTTTTAAATACCTCTTTTTACGTCATTTAGAAATATAGTTGGTGATGCAAAAGCACCATGAAAGCTTATTTCAAACAACAGCTGTGAATTTAGATGGGTTTCAAAGTACTTCCCAATGTGTCAGCCATCTTGGAACATAGGAAAAGGGCTTTCAGGCTGAACATAAAGAGCACAGCCTGTGTGTCCCTAACCATTCTATGATTCTATTCCTTCTATTCAGCACTTGTGAGGGTGTATCTGATGGTCTCGAGCCTGCCCATTGCAAGAAATGCTGACAAACCAGAGCAAGTTCAGCTGAGGGCAACTAAGATGGTTAGTGATATATGTGGAGAGGCTGAGGAAACTTGGCATCTTTAATATAGGGAAAAGAGGGCTGAAGGTGGGCTTATGTGTAGTTTTAATTTGTTCTAATATGAATTACAGGCGTGATGGGGGAGGCATACTCTTCTCAGGTGGTGAGCAAAATGGCAAGAGATAAGTCATAGACTGCAACAGGGGAAATCCCAATTAGACATAAGGAAAAAGTTCCTAGTGGGGGTGATTAAACTCTGGAGGAGGTTTTCCAGAAGTATAGTGGAATCTCCATCCTTGGGGATTTTCAGAATTTGCCTAGGCAGGGCCCTGTGCATCTGGTTTAAACCTGAAGTTAGTCCTGCTTTGAAAAGGTGCTGGGAGCTGCTGACCACCAGAAGCTCACTCCAGTCTAAATTTTTCAGCGATTCTCTGAAAATAGAGCTGGGTTTTATTGCAGAGTATTCCAGAGTTGCAGGAATGTAGAAAGCTCTCCTGATCAATACTGTTTTATCAGAGCTGCTGCTGGATTGAGATAGAGTAGTCTTAGATTAAATAATTCCAGTCTGAGGCTGCATAAATCAAGACCAACATTTCCTAGAATATACTCTTACATGTTTCTTAGAAATGTTTTGGGGATATTTGTGGGTTTGTTTTTTTTGGGTTTTTTTTAAGGCAGTCACTGCTCTTAGGCACCTCTTCTAGTTGTAGAATTGGTTTAATATACAATCCCAAAAGGAGATAATGAGAGCGGAATACACAAATGGCTCCAGTGCTGGCTGCTAAAATAATATAATGGCTCATAACTCACTACTCAAATTCAGCTTTTGGTCTAGCCAGGGTCTGTAATTCAGATTCTTAATTACAGTTCTTAATTGCAGTAATTTGTCAGTCTCTTTCAAAGCAGTTTAGGAGCAAAAGAAGGTATGTTCTCTTGCTGAAGGTTTCAGTCTTTTCAGCTTTCTCATGTAATTTCAACCTAAATCTCTAAGCACTTCATTAGTAGAGCAGTGTGCAAGGTTGACTGTTATTGTCCACAGTTAACTTGCAGTGCAGATCTCTCATTTTATAGGGGCATCTCAAATCTTCTCACAGTGGAAGATTCACTTAATCGTATCCTCACAGCGAGTGGAAGCAGCAATAGCAGACTTGTTGGATATTCTTCGTAGCAGTCTGGAAATAGAAGTTAATAAACCAAAGTCAACTCAGGATGATTCTGTCCTTCCCTGACTAAGGTAGCTTGTGCTTTGGACTGGTGCTGCAGGAGGCAGCTGACAGATCTAATAGTGTTAATCCTGGAGCTTCATTGTTTGCATCTGCAACAATGAGTGGCCTTTGCACTTGGTTTGAGAAGGTTCACAGAGATTTTGGGAGTGCATATTTACAAGATTTATTTCTGCTCCATCTCCAAAAGCCAAGTAGGTTAGGTTGTTAATTCTGCAATTACTTTGAAGAGTTGAAAACTCTTAGGTGGCTGACTAGCCAGCTTTTATTTGTATTGAAGCCAGGAGATTTCAGCAAAACTATTTCGAAGTGGTAGGTTTTTTTGGTGGTTTTGTTTTTAGTGTTTGTTGTTGGTTTTTTGTTTGTTTTTTTTTCTTCTTGTTGCTGGGTTGTGGGTTTGGGATTTTTTGGGGGTTTTTTTTGGGGCAGGGGAGGTGATTTTTTGGGGGGCTAAGGGTATTTGATGAAAGACCTTAAATAGTTCGTTTTAGTAAAACCTGATACTGTTATTTTGCATTACAATGTTCAAATAAATGTTATTTAATTAACAGTGAACACAAAAGTTACAAGTCTTCAGGAAGGAACATGACAAATGTTACCCGTAGAGTCGTTAATCTGAATGACCACAATTCCCTTCTTAGCAACTAACTTTATTTTTTTCTTTTTCCTTGCATGACCTTTTTGCTGTAAATCATTTTCTTAATTTGGCAGCATGAACTGTGAGAAAAGTCCTGCTTTTGACATGTTACCTAACCAGTATCATTATCATTCTGGACCAATGATTTAAGTTACTTTATTATGTTTAGATTATTTTAATCTGTGTGATTGAAATTTTTTTTCTTGAAATATTTATATATAAAACCCACTTATTGCACACAGAGCAGGGAACTGAGAGCACTTTCTGAAAAGAGTACTAAAGGGAATACTTGAAGTTACTCTTAAACTTTCCTTGTGGCTTTTTTGACACATACATGCACTACTTGGTGAATGCCAGAGAAAGTGTAATTTGATTGTTGAGCCATGTTTGGTAAATACTGGTTTTGTGGGGACAGCCTATTCTGTCTGTAGGGGAAAAGCGCACTGCCAAAATCTAAAAGCTTTCTCTTTTATTTGGTTATATTTGTGCTCTAGGCTACTAAAATACAGATACATGTTACTTGTGACACTAACAGTGTCTGTATTTGCTCTAGTTGTAGCTTGGTCTATAAGTTTTCAAACTATACTTTTGTTGAATTCTGGCTAAATAGTTACTTTGAGAAAATACCTTAATAAATTAATTTACAAAGCTTTCTGTAACATATGATCAGTAAAACATTAAAGTCCAATGTGATGCCCATAGCCTGCTGCTGCTTGTAACTGAATACTTCATCAAGTCTGGTATATACAAAGTAGAACTATTTTGTTCTGTTGTTTCATGCTTTCCTTAAAGGCCCAAAGCTATTTCCAGTTTATCTGTAAATGGGGTATTTTAAAAACTATTAGGTAGTCTTCTACACATAATTTTACTATGGATAAGGTTGAAAACACTAACTGAAAGCTCTTCAGGAGTTAAATTTTGTTTTCCTCTATTTGGGTTGTAAATGAGAATAAAGTACCTAACTTGCTAGACATACTTCTAAAAAACATTCCAAAAGCTTATTTCTTTGGCACTAAATAATATTTTTGTCCCCTGGGGAAAAACATCAGGGAAGAAGGCAAGCATTAGCATTCTGTGAAATAGTTTTTCATTTTCAGATCATAGTCCTGAGAATGGTAGAAGTTGTGCCAGCTAAAATCAGCCTGTATTGCTCGAGTTGGCACAAGCGTTTGATTGGCAGAGTGATAAACAAGGCTGGGAAACTGATTTAGGTTAAAATTAACCCAGCCCCCCGAAAATGGAATTACTAAGTAGACTTAAGGTGTACTCTGAATAAGTAATCTTATTTTTTCATACAAGTGCTTGTTCAGTGGAGAAAGGGGAAGTGCAGCCTGGGTGCTAATGGAGAGAAAAGCAGGATCCTTACACATTGAGAACCCAGACCTCAGGCTCTCCTAAATGCCTCTTGTCCTAGTCATCATATCATGCCTGCTATAAATCTAATTTAATGTCACATATGAATGATTTTGATATTAGTGTTTTGTCAGGCGACTTTCATATAACAAGAGTGATAGTTCCACAGTGTAATCTTAATTGACTGGTTAATTAATGGTACTGAGTTACTAATAAAAGTTAAGCAACTTAAACTTCATTTACGTCTTCATTGAAACACACAGGAAAAAATTTAGTTTGTGACAATGAAGGCTTAAACTGTAGATGTGATTTCAGTGGCTTGAAAAGCAAAATTACCTACTTTACCTGCATGGCAAGGACTATACACGTAGACTACTAGAAGGAAGTTGTGTCATGACTGTATGTGACAACTGGGAGGAGGTAGACCAGCTTGTTCCTTCCTCTTCTAGTGTAGTGCACTAGAACAGTCAATACACACAGCCTCTGGTTGGTGATGATTCATTTTAATGCTTTGAGCGATGCCTTTCATGTAAATGGGGTCAAAAATTCCACCACCAAAGCTCCAAACTACACTTGCATGCAGCACATAACAGACATTTTTACATACAGGTAACTGATTATACTGTATAGGAAAGAACACTGAAGATGGAGTGATAAATTTATTTTGCTCGTAAATAATATGGTTTGTAGCTTAGACTTGCTAAAAATACTATTGCTCAAGCAATCCTTGGTATGTTTTTGCATTTCTCTAAGCAGATAACCCCTCTAAAGCCAGTAGTACCTCTCAGGAATTTTTCACTTCCTATACTTGTCTTTTGAGTGGTGTTTTGTATAAACCAGGCATTCTCAAAGTAGACTGTGAATCACAGTGAGATGCGACATGACCGTGGATTCAGCAAGCTGAAGTTGGGGGGGTGTATGTACATTGTGTACCAGTGCTGACAGTTCCTGGTTGTATGACAGCCACAGAAATTAGAGCCGTTGTATAAATCTTTGCAAAATGTTAGTATTCGTCTTGAAGTGCCTGCTCAGCATATGAGATTTTTGAGATTTTGACCTTATGACTTGGAAAAATCCTTGTTATTTCACAAGTTAGAATTGCTGCTGTGTTTTAAAATGAGATCAGCAAAGAGACTGTGTTGATAAGGCTGGAAGATACCATAGTTCAGAAGTGTAGTGTTTTGCCTAGTGTGATGCAAAAGAAAGATGATGAATGAGCTGCAGTATGATAAGAAGAGAGAAATTGTCTCTTTGGTTGTGTTCCAATGTGTTAAAACCAGAGTGTGCAATTCTATTCCTGGCATTACTGTGGAGTTATTGCATGATGCTAGGCAGAACTTCAGTGATGTGTGTGCGAATATGTCACATGGCTTACTTGTGATGTTGCTTATCTTTTTTATTCTTTTTAACTTCCCAGTTCTTGATTATTTTTTAATTTTTTTTTCTTTCTCCCCAAAAGTAATGTTATTTTATGTGGATGTGTATTTCAATGTCTTTATTGCATTAAGTCACTATCAGTACAGTCTGCAGTAGATGGATGTATCAGCTGTCAAACACTACACAGCAATTTAATATACAAATGAAGGCTAATTAAAATCGAGATCTCTTTAAAATAGGTACTATTTCTAGAGTTTGGCTGTTACAATATGACTGAAGCACCCTTAAATTCAGAGTATCATAGCTAGATTTAATTTGGTTTTGGTACATTCATGCATTTTTGAGGCCTTTTATTCAGTTATTGCGTTGGTGTGGCTTTTCATTTGTAGACGAACAGTATGTAACATGGCTGCGAGAGTGAAGACCCAACAGGAATATTCCTTATAGCAGTGTTATTGTTCATAATAGCCTTATTGTAACAAGAAATGAGAATTTTCAAGACTTTTATTGGTCTTGTTCTAATGTACCTATTGTCAGGAGCTCATTTTTAAAATTTGGTAATGAGACTTCCTCAAGCTAGAGACCTCTCTTGTTTGCCTTGTGGAATGTTAGTAAATCTCATTGATTGAGTTAGAAACTCACGAAAATAAGTATCTCTCCTATTTACATGTCTCAAGAAGATCTTTGCAGTGTGTCATGACAACTGCATTCAAAAGCATTAGCATTTGTATTGCTCTTCCTGCAGTGATAACAACCCTTGGAGCAATCGCGTAAGTGAAGGATGGAGAGATCTCTAACTGGTTGACTCTATTCTGGGAACATTACAGATAAAAGGTTCTTGGAAAATCTTGGAAAAGTCTTGGAGCGGAGGTTGGAGTTACCTCCAGATCAGTTTTCCAGACCAAGCTTTTTTATTTTTCCAGCTTCTGCTTATGGCAAGAGTTAGTCTTATATCCTGTTTCCTTGTACCCTTATAGTTACCCTTATATTTCATCCTCAGTAAGAGGATTGAACTGTCAACCTTTAGATAAGCACTTTCCACTCTCATTGGTAATGGGGCTGTACTAACACCTTCTGAATTTATTTCAGCAGTTTGTCTAAACCATAGCTGAAGTTACCCACTTAACCTGGTTTACTCAGATTCAAGAGATATAAAGGTAATGGGGAAAAGAAAAATCAAAAGACTATACTTGCGGAACGTGAACATCTTCAAGATCAGAACATTTAAGTTTTGATTAGAATTTTAAAGAAGTGGAGAAAGTATCAAAGGTGCAACTAGTCTTAAATTTGAAATGTGTGCTCACCTTTGTTTCTATAGCCATATGAAACAAAGATTTTATATAAGGTGAGACAAAACCACATATATTTATATATATATAAATTATATAATAAGGTGAGATTTAACAACAACAACAACAAAAGATGTGTAAGAAGGGAATAATAAACCATAGCCTATATTTTGGAGGTCAGTGAAGATACATTTTATATATTGCAGCTGGGTTTTTCTCTCTCCTTCCATTCCTCAGAGCCCTGTGATAGCTAAGTCAGTTTCTTAAAGATGAGACCAGGTTTTGGTGGAGTAGGACTTTCAGATCTTTGCTTCCTGTATCTGTTTCTTGACAAAGGACACCACTGGCTTGCTGGGCCATGTTGCAGTTGCCAGCTTGTGCTGAAGTGAGTCAGCGTCTAGACTGGGGTTGCACAACTAAGGAAGTAGAAATTTAAGTTAAAAAGAAAAAAAAAAAAAAGGAGACTGACTTAATGAAATTGGGGAAATAATTAGAAAAACTTCCTCACAAAACCGGGAAATAGCATGTACATTATATGTATGTCTGAGAGAGCCACAAGTAGCTTCTAATTTTTTTCCCGTAAGTTAGTGCTTTTAATCAAAGCAGCAAGAAAGCTTGATCTTACTTTTAAAAAAATATTTGGGGTGATCTTTTTTTGTTTCAGAAAACCTTGTTCCTGATAAACTAGGTGTGCTGTAACATTTCAGGCCAGTATTACAAGCAAGCCATTTTTTCGTCTAAGGAAAACCGTAACACACAGTATAAGAGGACAGTTGACATACCTTGTTACTACTGGGATTTTTGTGAATATGTTTTTCTAATGTAATTGTATGCATACAGTTTGCATACAGCCTGACTTCAGCAACATCGTCTAACTAGGGGGGAGGGGCGAGTAAGGGGAGAATCTTAATGCATTGTTTAGGTATACTAAACAATTGTATAGCAACTGACTGTTGATGCAGTTAAAAGAATGGCAGTTATCTTTCGGTTTGGACATCACAGATTAATGGAATGGCTTAGGCCTGAAATAATGTTTAAAGATCATCTAGTCCAAGTTCCGTGCTGTGGACAGCGACACTTTTCATGGAATCAGGTTGCTTAAAGCCTCATCCAGAGTTGTGAGGGACCTCCACAAATTCTGGGCAACCTGCTCCAGTATCTCACCACCTTCATCATAAAGAATTTCTTCCTGTTGTCCAATCTAAATGTGTCCTGCTCTTGTTAAAAGGTAATACGCCTTCTTCAGAGTTGTTTGTCTGTAGGTATAGGCAGTTATTTGAGATACTTTTGATTCTGGAATGTTTCCCTAAAATGCTGTCATGTCCCTTGATTTCCAATAGCTTCATTTCTGGCTTACAATTGTAGTGTAATGGAACTTCTTGGCATTTTCTTTAGGGGTACTTCAGTATGGGTATGAAACACAGGAAAAAGTCTTTCAAATACCAGCCCTAGCCATAAGCAAAACCACTGTAACATTGGGTGACATAATGAAGCTCTGGGATTTGTGATGCTGTTGCTGCCTTCTGTATAGAACTGCTGGAATTCAGATATTTGCCTGGCTATATGAAGGCTTTCCAGAGCTTCCTGCTGTGAACTGAATAACCCAAAATACATATTGGAAATTGAACTGCCTGGCAAGCTGCTAACACATGGCACAACAATGCTTGTCTTGTTTATGTTCTTGTATAAATTTTGAAGAAATATGGTAATACTGTCAGAGGGGACAATAAGAGGGTGCAAATTTCTCAGGCTTTCTACTGTTGTGGAGATGTGACAACAGGGTAATTTTACATTCAACAATTGGAGGTCCCTGAAAATGCAAGCAAAAGCATTATATATCATGCATGTAACTTAGCACTTCTTCAGTCTTTTGCATTCTTCCATGTTTGAACTGGCAGTATAGGAAAAAGCAGTACTTTCAGTTATGAAATTGAAAATTTCTTCTAATTTTTTTGTGTGGATAAACTGACAATTATTTCAGTTTCAAACCAGTTGGGTTTGAGGTGCCTCTCTGATACAGTCTTCTGAATCACTGAGAAGTTCTGTTTTCTAAAAATAAATTGTGTATACATGATTTTGAAGAGTTTTCTGAATAGCTCTTTTCTGAGATACCATTGATCATGTGAACTTTTAAGAGTAAAAAGCATCATGTTCTTATGTGCTGCTTCTTGTACAGTGATGACCCATGGTGGCTTTTCAGATGTTAATCATGTGCATCAGTCTCTTGTGAAAGGTTTGATATCTAGTTTGTGTGCAGTCTTGTTTTGTTTTTAAACTGGGATATCACTATCAGAAAGTACTGCAAAATATCCAGGGTTATGGCTTCCTAGAAATCAGGATTCCTGTTTCATCAGAGCTTTGTTTCCTTTAGCTGAAGACTCTTAAATGAAATATGGGTTTAGCAAGCGTAAGCTAAATCTTACAGTGAAAACTACAGTGGGACTAATGACTCTAGAGTTCAGACAGACAGCTTTGGAGCAGTCTGTCATGCTGGATTGTGGTTTTCAGAGATGGAGCCAAAAGTCTGAAAGCTCTGCAGTTCCAGGTCTAATTGGAGCATGGTTTCGTACTATCAAGAGGATGCTTGGGGCAAAGAGGTTTTGAGGTGGGCTTCTGTGTACTTAGGCTACAGGGTATCCCCCTTTGGCCCAGAGTCAACTATTGTAGAGTTTCCTAAAGCTTTTGAGTGAACATTTTATTGCAGCTGTTGGCAGTAGGTTTCTGGCAAGTTCCCTGAACATCTACAGCTTTTTAGGGGGCAACTTGTTCAAGGAAGACTTTGATCTGGCTTCGAATAAAGTCAGTTATAAAACTGGAACTTGACAAACTGCTCTGGAGCCAGCTCTTTCTAGAGTTGTTTTTTATGTAGAGTAGTGATTGAAATTCATGAAAGCAGGGGGATAGAAATAAACTTAACACTTTCAAGTGCTTTTTATCCTACTTGTTGGCTGTAGTCATAACCAGCATGTACAGCAGGCCTTATATTGCAAGCTTAACACTTTTCTGACTTTTGAGATACCTTAAGAACTTCATTGACTGTGACTGATTCTTTGTTGTAGGTTTTGCAAAGCTATCTCCTACTCGGCAAACTAGGTAGTAGTAAAACGTTGGAAAATGTTTTAGACTTTCACAGTTAATGATACTTAGGGAAGTAAATATAGAGAAGGAAGAGCATAGGTAGGAGCAAGGGGCAGGAATAGGTGATTAAAGTTCCAGTATTAAAATCTCATGGTGTGTAATAGGCCTCATGATGCTTATAGGTATTATATTTGGAACTCTCATTACAATTCAGAAAAGAGATCCTGGATCCATGGCAGTTACCTAAAACTATTGTTTAGCAGCAGCCAGAAAAGCCTGTAGTGGTGTTGAGCATCATCAGAAAGATCATGAGGACATGAGAAGTAGTGTCTTTTTATTCCTATGTGAAACCCTGGTGAGCCCTCCTCTTGAGTATTGGGTGCTACGGTCCCTATATTTCAGGAAGGATATAATGAT
>JANHGB010030411.1:0-19180 GCA_026283785.1 Coracopsis vasa
AGTTTAGATTGGATATAAGGAGGAAGTTCTTTACTGTGAGGGTGGTGAGGCACTGGAATGGGTTGCCCAAGGAAGTTATGAATGCTCCATCCCTGGCAGTGTTCAAGGTCAAGTTGGGCAGAGCCTTGGGTGACATGGTTTAGTGTGAGGTGTTCCTGCCTATGGCAGAGGGGTTGGAACTAGATGATCTTAAGGTCCTTTCCAACCCTAGCTATTCTATGATCCTATGAACAGGCTTGAGCTCTTAATCATGAAGTATTTTTATTTAAGATCAAAACAAATAACAAGGAATATAGTTAGATGATCTTGTTATTTCTCAAAGCTAGCCCATGTCTTCTCAGGACAAAATTAACTGGGATAGAGCAACACAGTGGCAGAGCACGGCCCAGGGCACTTTGGGGGTAAGACACATGGAGAGCAGGAATCTCTTTCCTCTCATCAGCTAAAAAATCCTGTCTAAAGAGTACAGACTCCTTTTTCCTAGCAGGAGCCCTTGCTTCCTTAGTGCATGTGTTTTCCTTTAAGCCTGGTTCTCCAAGGCTCCAGCCCTGGCAAAGTCAGCAGCAGGATGCTGCCTTTCCTTTGCCATTGCCATTTTAGCACCACTTACAGCCTATTACCATAGACAGCTGCTCTCTGCCTATGCTTAAATTGGTCCCCTGTTTTTATTTACTGTGTGTATTGAGACTGTCAAACAACACAGTGGTAATGCGTGGCCAGGGAATAAAAAGTGAAAATAACAAATATCTTATTGTTTGCATGAGTAAGAGGGAAAAATAATTCAGTGTGGTTTTATCTGTGTTTATAAAAGGAAAATCCAGCCCCAAAGGTATGCACCTGTGTGTGAATATAAGCCAAGTTTGGCAACTAGTCAGTTTTCTAATTAGGAATTAATTTCTCTGCAGTAATCACACTGAAATAAAAAGAGGCACTTAAATGCAGGCTGCCAGGTAGTAGAGAGACTACAGAGGTTGCTTCAGATGTGAACAAGCCTGGTTTCAGCAACACAGAACTCTGTAGGTGTCAGTTCACCCTCCCAAGAAGAAGGTGACCATGGTGACATCCATGGTGGCACCATCTAGGAGATCCAAGCATTCAGGTCCCTCTGGGCAAGCTCTGCAGGCTAACTGCACACCAGGCTGCAGATTGGTGCAGCAGCATACAAAGAGGCCACTCACAGTAAAACAGCAGTGGGCACTCACTAACCTCTCAATCTGATAGCAAAAGCACCATGTTGTGGGGAAATTCTGCTTCTACCTGCTACTCCACCTAGTTCATATTGGGGTACAACTCTGCCTCTCTTCCCAGAAAGGGTCTTACCAAGCAGTGGGCATCTCTCCCCCTCTCTGTACTACTGTCTATGAAGTGATGTATAAAGTGTGTACAAGCACTAATTTGAGCAGGCTTGTACTCTCAGCCCAGACTTCACCATCAGGTTACGAGTTTTGGCCTGACCTCTGTCTAACATAACAAAATGGGCATTTTGTTTCCCCACCCTAGCAGTGAGCAACAGGAAGGTAGCTTGCACTGAACCAGAGCAGGTCAGCAAGGACACAAGCCATCACTCATCTCTGGGACTTATGTTTTAACCTACCCCTTTTTCTCCTTATTCTGCACAAGCAGAGAGAATAAGAAGGAAGCAGGGTTCCTTTTCTCATTCTGCTCTCCATCAGGCTTCTGTATTTACCCCTCAGCAGGGGTAAGCGCACATCTTTTATCACATCTCGAGTTAGCTGGAGAAAACCAGTCAGGCAACATCCTCCAGCAATCTTGCAATGCAGAGTGTCAAGAGATCTGAACGGATCTCTGTGCTGCTGGCGCTAAAGTAACAGCTGCCGGATCTTAATCCCTTTTTGGTGAAAGAAGTCACAAACATGAAACTGCTATTGCTTGAAAAGTTGCAGAAAAAGCTAAATTCATCTGTGGGCCTGCATCCAAAATCCCAGGACACAAAATGGCAATGTTAGTACATAAAATCTGCACAGGAAAACCATGATCTTTGTCCATCTGAAACATGCTCTGTGTGAAGCCAGCCAAGCTCAAGTGCTTGCTAGCACTTTCAAATAGTTCAGATCTCTTGGCTGCCGCTTCTGGAATCAGTAAGGGGCATCTGAATTCCAAACGCTGGCCGGACTGTCACCGCTAGCTTGGCCATTTTCCGTTGAGATAGTAGCGCCAAGTTGATTTTATGGTTTGGAGCTGAGTGTTTGAGTTTGGAGCTGAGTCTCAATCATACAAATACTCTCTGCATTGCTGTTGTTTACCCATTTTCAGATGAAAAACCTTTCACATAGGTCATATTCAGTCTCCTCCCATTCTATTATGCCATGAGACTTGCCAGTAAGCTCTGTTTGTCAAACAAAGCTGACTGACATTTCTGAAAACCTTCATTAATAGACCAGTCTCATCATCATAACCTCAGCAGCTGGATGCACAAAGCTCAGAGGGATTTGGGAGCAGTCATCAGTCACTCATTCTCTACTGCAGAAATCCTTGTAGCTTTCTCGTTCCCAGAATGTCAATGTCCCTTCTGCTACTGCATTAAGCAACACACTGCTTGGTGTTTGTTCACCCTCACTCCAGGCAGAAGGCAAAACTGTGTGCCTAATTCAACAATTGGCTGTGCACATGGGGCACATAATAGACCACACTTGAGGACATGGAAAAAGCTAGCAAAGGAGCTGCTTCCTCCACAGAGACCAAAATGCTAAAGGAGCTGTGTTCCCAACCACATTTTATCTTTTCTGTTCACACAGTCTTTCAGATCAGCTTAAGTTCAAATTTCTGAAGGGTATTTTAAAGATAAGGCTCAAGATTTTGTCCAAGATTCGGTACACAGAAGTCACAGTGAAGATATTGAATGCTCCCCACAATGCTTGTGCTAAGCCAGTATGTTTGTTAAATCACTACAGCAAGATGCCTTGAGTCTGCAGTCTGCAGGAAAGAAAAAAATGCTTATTTATGTCAATAGAAATATTTTTCTTCTATCAAATCGTGTTCAAATTCAGCTCCTCAAATGGGACAGACACAAGCATAATTTAGACTAAGATTACACACTAAGGATGTATTTCAGGCACTATCTAACCTTACTGTAACTCCTTTCAATTCTACTCTGGCAGATAAATAATGCATGTTTTTCTTGTTTTGAAAACTCTATGGTACAGCCTTTTATGTTCCTCCAGGGCCTGAGTCTACTGCCATGGATGCGCATTAGCACCAGGCACCTGAGACTAATGTCACCACACTGACAGTTACCCCAAAGCCTTGATTACTGAAATATCTAGGAGTTTCAGTATTGCATTTAATGGGAAAGTTTTAGATCTCATAGCACAGAGAATTCTTACCAGAATCAATATAAAGAGGTTATTTTCAAACCTCAGTAAACAAATGTCAAGTGAGGCCAACAAACAATCCTTGGAAGAAGGAAAAAATGCAGATCAGCCATTAAGAGAAAATAGTTTAAAATTATGGGAAGAAGGAGGAAGTTATTATATATATTTTTAATTAATCATTCATTATATGAAAGACCAAGAAGTAAATAGCATGCTAGCTAAACTACTTCACCACTGATTCTTAAACAGCCTCAGGTCATGGACTTCATCTTTGAACCACCTATTGAAATAACTGATGTGCCAAGTGTGGGGATTTATCAGTCCAAACTCAGAATTATGCGTCACTTAGCATTTAAATGGTTCATCTTTCTGGTTTTGAGGTGTCTGATTTTACTTCATACTTCACTTTGGACAGATGCTACTGAATTTGCCTAGAGGAGCTGTATTCAAAGAAGTGAAAGATGGCATTGCACAGATATATCTCTTTATTATCATGCTTTGGAAACATATCAAAAAATTAAGCACATGATTGAATAGAATGCCACTAGGAAATGAACTATAGAGCCCTGTGGACTTAAGTTTGATTGTACTTAATACTTCAGTGGCAACTTTGCCAGAGACAACAGCCTGCACATTGCTGTGTCAGCTTCTGTATCTACAGAACTAAGCCAGCCTCAGATCAGGGCTGCAGAGCAGAAAGACCTCTTTCCCCAGGGTCTCTTCCCCCAGACATTCAGTCTTCCACTGTCCAACAGCCTCAGAGCCAAGCTGATGGCATTTCTGGAGCACTAAGCCATGCTGGTGCCAAATGCTCACTTTGTCCTAGCTGAGGAGCAAAGTAATTGAATGAGCAGAGTGCTGGGGTGGAGGGAAGGAAGAAAGAAATTATGTCAAAGGATTAAGAGTGGCTCTGCTCTTCTGCAAAAAAAGAGGTCCCAAAAAACTCCCAGGCAACTTGGAAGTTTTAAATACTTCAGGGAAAAAGGGAAGCTGAGCTGAGGTTACAGGTGATTCCTACCAGGGGGGTTTTCTGTGCATAACGCATAGGTGTGGAACAACTGATGGGATGTTCGCACTTATTTCATGTCAAGTGAAAGGCTGCAGGAGCTCGTTCAGCAGATATCTTGTGAGCTTTGAGGGAAGGAAAAATCAGCCAGAAAATTTTCTATTAATTCTCTCTGATTCTCAGATCTTTTATCCTTCAGTCTTTGGCAGGATGGGTGTGAGGCTGTGGATGCTACGTTATTTGTGATATCCAATCTAATGATTCAAACTGAAGCCTAGAAGAAAGAGCTTGCTCATCCTATACAGAGATAGTTCTATCAGCAGTCACCAGCTGACTCGGTAAGTGACAGAACTTTGCATCTAGCTTAATCAGCTTCTGATCTTACCTAATGTTTGGATTTAGAACAATTAACAACAAAGAAGGTTTGCTGGCCACTATCCAGTAAGTGAGCAACTCACGGTCTGGTCTGGAATATTTACCATATTTTACTAAAGCTATGAAAAAGTACCTGCTTTGTTTGGAATATACAGGTCACATCTGAGGTTCACAGATAAAATTTGTCCCCTCATTTCACAACCCAGGATAGCAAGGCAGGCAGCTGCCATCTGATGCTGTACCTTTGAAAGATTTATGTACCAAATAAAATGCCTGCACATTTACTGCAGCTATGTTTCCAACCAGTATCTTGTTTTGGACAATAAACCTTCCTTTTCATCTATTAGCAGCTCTTTATTCCAAGAAGAAGAAAAAAAATATGAGTAAGGTTGTTTTGAATGATTCACTGTGAATAGATCTGACACATTTTGCCATTATCCTCTTTGAAAACAATCCTGTCTTGTATGAATGTGTCAGTTATTCTTGGAAATAAGGGGAGAAAATTAATATATGAAGAAATATCCCTTTCAGGTAACCCAGGAATAGGTAGGTAATCTCTGTTTGGCATGTGACTGGCTACATTTCACATGATACTGTTCCTTCTCCCCAGACAGAATCTTTTTAGAGATTCAAGCATAACAACAGTGGACAAATAGCAACCATCTAACACCAGACAGCAATTCTTGTTCCTCTGCAGCTACGACTTTTTTGACACGAACATAAATATTTAGACGTGGAAAAGACATTGTTTTGCAAACACCCTTTCACTGACATGCTTAGTAAAGAAGTACTTTGTATGAGCAACCATTCAAAATTCTAAGATATGCTCACAGTATTTTCCCTATACATCTAGTATTGAACATTTTAAATTGCTATCATGTTATCCTGTGCATTTGCATCTCCGATCCTGTATAATAAGATACGGAAGGGTGTCAGATATCTTTTCTGTTTGGTCTACTACAGGTTAACAGGATGCTAGTGCTGAGAAGTAACAAGTGTGCAAGTATGTGCAGAGTCTGAGGAAAGTGCTGCACTCCCCAAACCCTTACACTCTTATCCCAAGAACCTATAGGAACACATACTTTAGGTGCACAAAACACTTACACATGGAGTTTTCTTTGCTAAGCCTTCCTAGTGCATCCAGGTTTCAAAACACTACAGAAAACATGCCTTGACCTCAAGAATTTAAGAGATTATTTAGTTATTCAAATGCATTTTTTCCTATGCTAAAACACCATCATCTGAAAATTTTGGATGTTTAATTTAGGGTGGTATGAAAAACACACTGAAGTGAATACTGTCAGCCACTTACCAGTTTGAGCAATGTTGAATTGTCTTTATTAAGTCCTGCTGTCCTCTACTTTCAAACATCATCTTCTTTTATAGCCCTCCTATTACTCTATAAAGAGGGGGCAGACAATATGTTTTCAGAACTTTTTCAGAAGTCAGGTGTCTTTAACACACTCATACTTTTTCTAAAACTACTTATTTTAGAAAGGATGAGTGATTCTCCATTTTCTTTCTAGGGTGATTGACACGTTCATTTTCACTCACACGCATATGAACTTTGATAATTGTTATGATATAAGAATACTTTCCCACATTACAGCACTACTTTCTTATGGGATTAAGTGCAGCGCTTTGCCTAAAATATCAATAATTACACTGTAGGAAAAAAGTAATCAGTGTTAGCATCTGATATAGCATTCTGCTGCATGTTATTGAACAGCCAATTAATCACTGTTCTGTTTGACAACTGTAGAGTATAATTATATGTGACTTAAAAATGTTTCTTTTGCAAAGTGCAAACTTTTTTTATTTTAGAAAGACTAAAATACTAAAAAAAACCCAAACCAAACCTGCTGAGCTGAATACTGCATTACAATTACAAGCAAAAGTCAATCTTTCAATTAATTATATTAATTAATATACAGGGATTGAACTCAGAGAGGTGATCTGATATCCAGTTTTCACCATTCTCCCAAGTGGATGTGGTGGGACAAAGGAAACAGGAAACAAAGAGGGAGGCAGCACACTGCAGGGCTAAGCTCAGGGCTGGAGGCAGAAGAGACAGGTTGCAATTAAAACCCTCCCACTTACCCCCTATGTGTCTTTGGAGGAAATGTAACCTCACTGCTCTGGCTTCACCAGTTCTGGAATGGAAATAAAAGTTTCTTCTTCAGAAGGATGTTAGGAGCAAGAGCTGCTTGTGCTTGCACAAACACTCTCTTTCCCCAGTTTCAGGCCCAAATGGTAATTTGTGAACCATTTGAGGCAGGACTGCCTGCAGAATTTACCCATAGCTCTGAACACCAGCCTGTTTGCATGACCTTTTGCCCACGGGCAAGCTTGCTCTGCCTACCTCCCCCATGACAGTGATGCACACCAGCTGTGTCCAAGGTCACTCTGCTCTCCTTCCTCTTAGCCTGCATCCTAGAGACACAACTCATCTGCATTCAGCATTTGCTAATGGTGAACATGAACAAAAATAAAGGAGACCTTACATGCAATGTAAACCCACTGGTAAAGGTCAGAATAACAAGGTCTAAATGTGGTTATTGTGAATTTCCCTGATCTCTAGCTCCAGATCCCTTGCTGCAGCGCTAGTTACAGACTTTTTTCTTCACCATCTGGTACCAAACGTTGTGTCCACTGGTTACCAGAATCTCAGGCTCCCCCTGACACTGAGCCTAACCAGGGCCTGTGACAAAACATTGGACTAAACATCCTCTTCTGATCCAGAAAGAGAATTCTTGTGATATCTTTTAGGAGTAAAATGATAGCAGTATCTTAAGTGAAGCACCTTGCTTACAGACATATGTAGCCTGGAGTCCATGAACTAGACTACCCACGAAGAAAGACTGTAACAGAGTCTCATGTTTATTTAATTGGAAAGCTGTCGCCAAGAATTCTAGACAATAAACTTCAGGTCTTAGAAATCAGGTTATTATGTGACAGCACCCCCTCTTACAGTACATCCTAATTGAATTTAACATCACACTACATCTCTATAATGACAATGACAAATTTTATTTTGCCACAGAATACTCAGAAACGTATCTGCCAGATCACAACTAGATTACCCTCTTGACAGCAGTGATAAATGATTGTCATTTTTATCCTTTAAAGAACTTTAAAAGTAATGAACTAGTGATCCTAGTGCTCCAGTAAATAAGTGCACATTTTGTTACCCTCTGTCAAAGCTAACAAAATGGCCACACTGTGTTTGCATTTACCAGAGACACAGCCAGGCAGGAAACACATCTGCACTGGCTGCCACTTTACATTCCTTGACAGGACACATCTATCCTAGTAAATTTAATTAGTTATATGTTTTCTGGACACTTAAACACTGAGGCCAACAGAATGCCTCATTACCATGCTATAAGATTCTCTTTGCGTTATAAATATGGTGACACCATCCAAACTACATATTGGGAATGGCCTAGGCTAATTCCCAAGTGACGCATGGGGATGGTTCAGGAAACTGATATTTGCCTCAGGCCAAACCCCTTTGAAGGACCATTCTGACAATTTCAGAACATAGGCAATCACAAAACCATGTAAATATTGTTTGAAGATTACTTAATTCAACTTCTTGTTTGATACTGGACCATCTCCATCTCTAGCTCAGGTCTGGAAAGTCTTCATCCAGCAACATCTTGAAAGCATCCAAGGTTGGAGATCTGACAGCCTCTATGAGCCATTTCTCTATGCTTCTGGTGAAGTCATTTTTCTTACAATCCAGCCTGAACCTCTGAACCACAATCTGCTGTGCTGCATGTTAGTACTACACATCAGTCAGTTGGGCATCGAAATAATGCCATGCGATTTGCAGAATTAAACACAATAGTACATTTCATTTTGACAATACCTTACAAGCACTCTTCAAACATTTCAGGCCCAGTGGAGACTCGCAAATAATATTTGACAAATATAGTGGAAAGGTTCATAGGGTATTTTTTCAGCCCCTTGGGAATATGATGAAGAGACAACCTTCAGCTGTTAACCTGAAATAATTTACCACATTCTGTCCGGTCACATCAATGAGCTGCTTAATTTCAACACTCTGCTAGTGTAAATGATACAAGTCTCAGATCTCGGAATAATGTTCTGTTATAGAAAACTTAGCTCAGATCACAAAATACAGACATGCCTTAATCCAGTATAGTTAAAAGTAAAAAAAAAAATAAAAAAATAAAAAAATAAAAAATAGAAGTTATTAGGTTTTTTTCCTATCCTCTTATTTTTGGGAAATCCATCCATCAAGTTTCAGCTGCTGATCAGTGCTGTCTTCACCATGAGATGAGCAGCATGACATGGGACCATTTGTCTTTCATTTCTAGACTGTATTATAGATGATGTGTGATTACAGGAGATCAAGTGGGTGAAATTCTGCTTCATTTCCCTTGAGGCTGCAGATCACCTTTATATAAGTAAGTTGTCACAGTTTGTAAGTGCTTCTCCTGCTCCTGGCTTTCATCCTGTGCTGTAAATGGGCATCCTTGTCCCCGGGATGAAGCTGCCCGGGGTATCCTATGCAAGGATGCTGTGCTGGCACATATTCTCCCAGTTCAGATTTTAAACATCTTGCAAAGTGCTTCCAAAATTGCACAAATTCAGTGAGATCCTGGCACTCTGCGGTTGTCAGCAAGCCTTTATTAAGCCTATTCAAGAAACACCTGTGAGCATAACGAATCTAAGCCAAGGGAAAACAACAGACAAACAGAAAAACTGTTTCTCCCTTCATAAAATTTCATGGGGTTGAGCGGTTTCAGGTGCTCATAAAGTCATCCCACTAGACAGACAGAGAAAACAAGCTCTGGAAACTGGTCCAGCTTATTACCTGGGATCTAGATATGTCCAGTGCCTGCAGCCTCCTGCTCAACTCCTGGCCCTGCTCCGCCAGCTTTCTTCTTTCAGTTGTGTGGTGAAAGCCAATGAGCAACTTAAGCCAGGATCTCCCCACAACACATTCACACATCTGCCACCTGGTAAAATTAACCTGTCCCACAGCAAGCAGCAAGCATATGTGGCCCTACTGTGTGACAGTTGTCACATTGCTGTACCTGCCCTGAGCCTGATCAGCCCTGGAAGCAGGTCATCAGGACCCTTTGGGTCACTCCATCTGTGTATAAGTCACAGCTATCTAATGACATCTGCACATCTTGAACTAGCTGAGGACAACTACATCTGTGCAAAAACAGAGCCAAGGAAAGAAATCACAGCCTTTCCACAAAACAGTAAATTTGAACTTGACCAAAGAGCCACTTGTATGAAATAATTTCCATAGGAGTTATCTGAACTTTGGTCTGAAAAAACAGTAGGACCATCATGCTAGACACATATTTATGAAGGTTGAATCCTTCAAATGATTATTAAACCTAAGCCATATGCCTCAAAACCTCCCCAGACTGAACTCCCAAGCTAGTGTGCAGCTCCATCATCCCCTTACCCATGTTAATGACATTCCCCGTACTTTTTTTTAAAGTCCACTCTGTCGGTTTTGAGATGCAAAGATGAAAACTGCTCACAGTATTAAAGTTACTCTGGGGTTCTGCATAGCTGCAAAATGATGTTTTTCCTTTTGCAGTCAATACCTGATGATACCCCATTCTTTAGGTTAAGACAGGAAGGATCCTTATCCTGTCATTGGACCTGGAAGGGAAAGCTTGAAAACAGCTCTGTAAATCTTAATTACTCATTCCACAATACTCTGTTTGTTTGTTTGTTTGTTTCATGACCTGGAAGCACACAGGGTGCAGTGTCTTTTAGCAGCATCTGTTTCTTGCCACTTATAGGAATCTATCCTGCTTACAAGTTTCTGAGGAGTTTCTGAGCCCCGTGGTCCTGAATCAAACAGTAAGCTGAAGTTTGGAAATGAAGCCTACCCTCTTGTCCTGTGTTTTCACCATGTTTGTCATGCTAATATGATTGACTTTGCAAATTAAATGAGCTAAGAGACATGCTCAGCAGACAGGTGGTAGCTCAGCATGCCTTGATAAGCCAGTCCCTCTAGCTCCAAACCTGTCCAGTTTGGCGTGTTTGCCAGTGACAAAGAAAAGAATTAGCCTCTTGCTATGCCTTACACACAGCCCATTGCTTACAGAAGCAGCCACCTTTTGGACTCTTGGCTCTAAAATATACAGATTCCTTTGATCTAAACATAAGACCTACTGAATAAGTATTTCTAGCCAATGTCTAAAATGTTTGTTGCAAAGGAAGAAAAATTCAGGAAGAAAAATAAAAGCATGTCAAAAAGGATTTAGGGGTTTGCATGAATGCATTTATGCATCCAAGTGCAAATTCAAAGGGGTGAAAAACTTTGAAAATGTGGATTTTATGATCCTGGCTTTCTTGGCAGCAGAAATATTTGTGTTTATCAGTCTTAAGGACACACATCACTGAAAACCACGCTGCTAATAAGAAGCCTAGGAATAAAGGATCAGCCTTGAAGGAAAATAAAGTCAGTCTCAAGCAAAAGAAACAGCTAAGCTAGCATTTGATGTACAAATCTTTGAAGGTGTTTGGGATTTTTTTCCTTCAGATTTCATCATAATTGGAGAATTAGGCATTAAAACCCACAATACACATTTCTATTCCTATCTAATTTTTTAAGAAATTAGTTAAGCAATGATGGCTTTTCACTTGAGACTGCTTCTGTAGTACTACACTAATTACTAAATATACACAGCATTGAGCATTCCTCCCACAACAATCTTGATGTTGAATTAAGGTTAAAAAAATTGCCAGTTTGTGCCTTGTGTTCATAAGCAAATGCACTGACCCTTGCTTCAGGATTCTTGTTTTGCACTCTGTGGCTGAAGGCCATGTATAAATGAATTAATTATTAACTTGGCCCGCACTATGAATTACAACTCCGCACATTGCTAGCAGAACATCTGAAACTTGCCCTTCTGACCTGCAGAATGGCTAGAGAATTGGCACAGAAACTCAGAGGCACGGGTACACTTTCCAAGAGCTTTGAAAGTCATCCAGCTCAGCAGCACAGAGCACATGCCTGAATCCAGTCAAGTCAAAATATTTTGTCAGAAGGCCATCAGTAAAAGCCTTCACCCCCTCCTCTGACCTTTATCCCTCAGCTGGGAGCTGTCTCCAATCACTGATCCCTCCAATCCATCAGAAGAAGCATAACTGACTGTGACTACAGTCACATAAATAATCAAAGTATCACCTGGTGTGTCAGATGCTTTTGATGAAAGCAAAGTTAAGAAGGGATATTTGGGGCAATTATGCATTGTCAAAACATAATGAATATGTTTGAAAAGCAGAGCTGAAAATAAGCCACTCAAAACAAGCCTGCCAAAAGTCAAAGGCTTAGTATGAATTAATCATATTTGGCATCCCAGCAACAAGACCAGTACATGGATTCACTCAACCTGTTGCTATGAGCTTGATAGTAGCACCCAACCAAAACCTGGAAGAGGACGGAGTCTGTGCTGGGAGTGACCCTCTGTCATCACTAGAGAAAATGCAACAAGTGGGCTGAATAATAGACCAAAATGGTTGTGATAAAACACCACCCATTCATCAGGCATACATAATATGGAGAAGGCATGGGAAGTGCAGAGCATTTCTTCTTGGCACAGAGCATTTCTTCTTGGCACGTGGTCATTGGCCAACATGCAAGGAGGCTTAGCCATGGGGTCTTCTGCATCCCCTATCCTCCTTCCTTGCTGCAGGGTGAGTGTGCTGGGAAGCAGTAAGGGCACAGCAGGTGCTCAGAGCAGAGCTCACTATTTTCTTTGCCAGCAAAAAAGGGAAATTACTATCTGGTCCATACTATGGAAGTATTTATTTGCAAAGAGGGGCAGAAGCTAAAACTGGAGTCTAGAAACACCTCGTGGAGTCTAGGGAGCATTCAAGTGTAAGGATAATAGAACATTATTACAGAACATTTCTGCTTATTTTTGGTTTTCTTTCTGTGTGTAAGTTCTGAAGGACTTCACACTCTATACCAGTCAAAATCTAAGGAACTTAAAAGTCTAATTTACTACGGAGCCAAAACATAAGTTCAGTAGTTTTAAATGATAATTTTCAGTTAGTCTGAAACTGCAGTAGATTAGACTCCAGCTTTAAACAGTTTGTCATATACTAACAAAAATATAAGTGATTTACTATATATTGCTTTTTGGATATAGTGCAATATTTGTGCATAGCACTTTGATATATTAAGTGAATAGCTCCTACCTTATAATTTCATGCTGTAAAATGAAATATGTGTGTATATAAATAGATATATGTATGCATATACTTTTATAAACACATATAGATTCCAGTGCTGGCAGCACAGAAGTAATGAAGTTAGTTTCCCACCTGCTTAAAACAGCTGTCAGTTTTGGCTGATCTGAAAAAATCAAGAAGAATGCTGAAAAAAACAGAAGCAAATTGATGGCAAACTCAAATCTATATTGGGGGAAGCAAATATGCCAGCTGAAAAAGTTGTTTCTGAATTCTTATGAATGAGTTGCTAAATACAACTTTTGTCAGTTAACAAGCCATTCTTCAGTTGCACAACAGATAGCTCAGCATGGTCCTAGATTGCCCTGGCCCTCACATTATGGCACAGTCTGTTTCCCAAGACAGTGCACATGCAAACACCAGCTGCCTTCACTAAGCTGATGCAAATAGACAAAGACACTGTAATGGCCAGGGAACCTGATCAGAAATTAATAGCTAAGGTGAGGTTACCTTCAAGCTTTCCTTCCAACATGCAATACAGGAAATGTATGTATTCCCTTATGGAAGAAAATTGCCTTTAATGAATTAAATAGACTCTGTGTGTTCTGATTCAGCATCAATTACCATGTGTTGCAGGCTTGGTTGATTAACTCCAAGCTGGACTCTCATTAAGCTACAGTGAAGAACACCCCAGTCCTGGGTTCCTCCTACATGTCCCTTTGCACTAGAAGTGTGTGGTGGGCTGTTTTCCCCATTCATGCCTTGCAAACTCCCTGGGTAGCTGCACCTTCTCTGACACCATGGAACAGGCAGACCTACAACCATTATCTCATCTACGATAAGAATATCTGCAGTGGTTCATGCCCTCCTTCTAACACTGGAGCAAACTTCACACCACTCACCCAGGCCAGTCCTTCAGGGGACAACTCAAATCCTTGCTCTGGATCACAATACTCTGCATCCCATGATGCCACTGTGTCTCCATCCTATTATGTTCCCAAGGGATCAGCTCCTGAAGCCCACTGTGAAGGCAGGGGAGAGCAAAGCTTCCCTGAAGAGTCTTTTCAGAGTTTTCACGGCTTTGGCCAGAGACTGGACTCTGTGTTGCTCACAAGCTGGTAGAGCAGAGGAGAGATCAAACTCTTGGAGCTTTTCAACACCTCCAAGCTATGCAGCAGTTCAACAGAAGTGCTCAAAAGGCTTGTATGGATGTAAAATCTGATGGTGATGAACACTTTTGAGCATTTCAGCTGTCTATCCTTAGATCATTTTCTTATCTCAGAGAGGTACCTGCTAGGTTTCACAATGAACAAACTGATTTCTATTAGGAACATTTAAAATGAAGAACTCCCAAGTAAAGAAGGACATGGCATAAATAATTTAGTAGCAACAAAAGAGAAAAGAGAATAAAAATTAGAACTCTGTTCAAGATTCCTCTCATCCTTCTCCTTGAGACCTGTACAAAAAAAAGCAAAAAGCAACTTGAATTAAAATTAATTTCAGAACTGTTGAACGGCAGTACCTGGGCGGTCCTTGGAAGGTGCCATTTAGAGGAAAATGTAACTTTAAGGAAGATTTAGGCTCCTCAAAGGAAGACTTCACCTTCACCTACCCTACCATTAATTGGACTTCCATAACAAGATCCTGCCCAACAGTCCGTAATCTTCCACCTTCAATATAGTTTAAATGATCATTTGTATTTCAGTTCTGGCAGTGCCACAGAAACTTCTGGGAGTCTCTTTTAACCCAAACTTGTGAACACTGTTACAGTATAATAATACCCAAATGTCATTCAGAACATGCTGGTAAAACTTTTAAAACAAAATATGGAGTGTGTACGACTTTGACATGCACAATATATGGCTATGCAAGGAGCAACATACAAGTCCCACATTTGTTTACTGGATTTCGAAAAGGTATGGAGAGGAAGTGGAGGAAAATGAAAGCAAACAGACATGTATTTTAGGCTTTAAAAAGACTTAAGTACACAGACACATCGGGGGGAGTTCTGCATTGCAGAATGGAAAAGAAATTAAAGTTCTGCAAGATTCTCTTTATATGAGTAAGAATAAAATATCTTTTTAGAGACCAGAGGACTCCTCTGTCCTTTGAATGCCTAACTAAAAAAAGAGTTTGGTTAATCAGTTATCTTGCACTTTTCTACTCAGCTGCGTAATGATTCCTATACTTAGCAGTACAAATCGAATATCTGTACTGCTTGCAACAGCATAAGCAGCAGCCTCAGAAGCAGACAGGACTGATCCTGACTTCCACGTCCCTGCTGTTATATAAGAAAAAGATACAGGAGAGACCCTGCACACTGAGCTTCCTGCTTTAACGTCATTTCTTATTCAGCAGTTCTTGGAAGGTACATAAAATTAGTTCCAGAAACCCACTCCCTCCGATTCCTGAGTTTTAAAAAACAGCCTTTTCAACAGGGTTTTCTCAGCAGCAAATATGGATAAGTTTCCTCTATGTGTACCTCTAGATAGTCAGTTCCAGCTCTGAATTATCTTCAGAGGATGCTCATTTCTCCGCCAAACACACCCAGAGTTTTGGGAGACTGTCCTCCTAAATTTCGCACTTAGGTGTGATTCCCAGATTTGGTAGTTTTAAACATCTCCAGTAGTCTCAGTCAGCCTTCAACAACTGCTTTCCTTGGGTCTGTGGCCAGACAGTACTCTTTTCCCTAAAATGGGGAAGGAAAGTACTCAGGTTCAGTAAGTTGTACCAATTTATTTCAATGCTCTTCATCATCTCTCCTGCCACCCAGGAAAAAAGTGGAATTCCAAAGAAATTTAACTTAATTAATTAAGCCAGAATATGGGTTTTTTTCAGAACTATTGCTGGAGCGCATGCAATAGGAATTGCAAATCATCTGTTACATGTCAGGAGACCTTGCAAAAATATTTTCAGAAATAGTCGTTTCAGGGTGCCTGATTAAGTAACACACTTTGATCATCCCTTCCCGAACACGCTGTGCCTTTTTAGATAGATTTTTTTCAGCCTATTGACTGTTTCTCTGTCACAAGCTCCTCAGCTCTTCTAAGAAACTTCTCTACATAAAATTATCCAACCTTTCTTCATTAGGCACACGAGCTTATTGGGCACATATTAACTCTATCAATACACCTGCATGACACACTGCAGTGCTGCACAAAGAAACCCAAACCAGTTCCAAAGAAACCAGAAATATATCTGGAGCTGCATTAGCATGTTCTTTACTCAAGACTTACATCCAGCCTTGCAAGTGTCCTCGCTGCTCCTCACTAGGGCTGTGTTCCCAAAATAGATCATTCATTAGATCATGCTGCTTCCATATCCTCTCCCTCTAGATTTCAAAACAATGTTTTTTTCTTGTATAGAGACAAAATAGGTGGGAGTTACCAGAATTCTGCAACAAATATTAGAGCAATATTAATTTAGAGTGGAAATCCCATGGAAACAGCCTCCAATCACACATGGCATCTGGTATCTCTATGCCCTAGGGTGATGAAGGCTTCTTCTTTTTCCACAGTTAGAGGCCCAGAGGACAGAGACAGGCAGTGACAGAATACTTGGAGGTGTGCTGCAAGAAGGAAATGTGACAGTGTGGCACAAATTCAGATTGGAGGGAATAACATTGAATTGTATTGAGAAATACTAACTTTAGCAGGCTAAAAGTTTAAGGCTGACATTTAGTCTGAGCTAGGAAGCTCTCTCTTCCATGAGAACAATCTGGTACCTTAGAGCCTAGTATTTATTCTAAAGTAAGTTTCTAAAGTAAATGGAATGAATCACTGCACATCTCTGCATCAGCTAGAGAAAGATCCTGGAAATTACTGAAGCTGGTAGCATATGTCTAAGGGACTGGGCTTACACAAGATGGACAAGAGGAGGGAGACAGGCTCCATAGATCAACTATTCATTTATTCTTCCATGGTAAGAACTGCCGCATCTTTCAGATACCTCTAATGTGAGATCTGAAAAGACAGAAAAAAGTCTGCCTACAGTTTCCTTTCCACACTGGAAAGCATCACACACGAAGTCACTTATTCAAAGGTCTTTCACTGAAGCCTCCTTCTGTCTTCTCTCAAGATGTGAACTGAACAAAGATTATTTGGTTTATTTCTATTTGCTTCCACCTGATTTCTATTCCACTCTGATAAAGTTTTACAACACGGCCATTAATCAAATCTAAATTTAAATAAAAAGCTATTGCATTATCTTTTATTGTTGGTACTATTGCTCTCATAATGCAGAACAATGTTAATGATGTGCTTGTGTGACACCAAAGGATACGTTAAAAAAACATCTCATAGTGGAAATTCTTGTTTCACATTGAGCCTAGGACAAATTTAGCTGTATTAAGTATAGTCTGGTATATTTTATTGCAAAATACTTCAAATTTGCTTTTTTTTATTTGCTAGAAAGGCTACTGATAAGCAATTATTTTATGCAGAATACCAAACAACCATAGCCATGTATATATTTATATAACCCAATTATTAATGCATTCATGAGGTGGGCAGAACACTTATGCATATCAATCCTTTTGTAAGTAATTAATACATTTTGAAGAGTGATGTTGCACTTTTCAATGAAAGGTCTAACTCTAAGGACTGCCATCCCCTTGTATCGGTGCAGTCAGCATTTTGCTACTCTGGTCCTTTTACCTCTTTGCTTTCATCTTTTTCCATATGCCTTTTGTCTTTCAGTTTGATCCTATTAGCACTGAGATCAATCACAAAATTCATGCTGGGAGCAGGAAGGGATGCTACCTTTGTGATGTCTAAATCCAATATTTGCCATCATTCTTCCCCACACACCAGCTGCAAACATGTGCCTTCTCTTCTAACTCATTACTTCTACATCTTTCACTGTTTAGGTCTTTTCACCATTCAAAACAAGATAAGAAAGCTTTTCAAATAATGCTACTTTTTATTAATATCCTAGAATCTTTGCACAATTTCTTTTCTACTACCAACTCATACATACACAATTTCACTATTGGTTTAGCTACACAAACCCTAAAGGACAGAAGGTCGAGTTCACCATGGTTTTCACAAGAGCTGAGCAAGCAAAGTTCAGGTTCGCTGAATGTCTGTGAGTTTTCAGAGTGTATAAAATACATCCACTTATAAAAATGCATCAATATAACTACAAAGAGCTATCTGACTTCAGCCCCTCAGATGAGAACAAACAACTTGAAGATTTGCGGATTGTAAATAGGTCTATCTTGAGACTCGTTTTGCCAAACAGCAATTTGTTACAATACTGTGATGATTCCTCTTGAGAAATCGGCTTATCGAGGCTTTCACACAGGGCAGAAAAAAACTACATTTTTTCCCTTTAATAACAGCTCACTAGTAAAAGGAAAGTAATTAACAATCATGTGTATTCTTATATCATTTTTACTGACACAGAAGGCATGGTACACATACAATTGCTCATGTCACTAAACATACTTAGAAAATCAGCTTAATAATGAATACTTGCCACTGGATATTGGTTTTAATCCAGTTAAGATTGATAGTGGATGAAAGAGCAGCAAGATAAATACCATTTTAATCAAAATGTCTGTTACAACTGATATCTGCTATTTCATTACTGCCATCCCCTTCATCAATACGGAAAATGGGAACTATTCCTCTGGTATTCTCACACCTATATTTCAAGACCATCACTTCTATAAAACAGAAATCTTTTAATTTGCTGGTTTGTGAATCAGCATTAACTCTTGTTGTAAAACAGATGCCATGGGAAATACAAAATTTTAAGCTACCTTTTCTGTTAGAATGGTAAATTAGCACACAGTCCACTGAAGTTTTTAGTTCCTAATGCTACCACAGAGTTTAAGATACTTCTGAACATGACAGTCCATTTGCATGCATACAAACAGCCCCATCTTCCAGGTATGCAGTCTCATCTTTCCAGAGTTAAACCCAGGATTTCTACAGATTTCGTTAGGTTTACTTAGACCAGGACTGTTGTCTCCAAAGAAATGTTAGAGAACCAGCCATGAAGCTAGTCTGTGGATATGAATTCAATGTAATTTGGATCGCTGGATGACTTTCCAGAACCTTGGAAAAATCGCTAACTGCACACAGTTATCCTAAAGTGTAACCAGAAATACAGGAATAATGTGATGTTCAGCAAAAAGATGGGATCGTATAGGGATGGAATCAGAAGCAGAAGCAATGCCCGTCAAGATGGTTTTATGGAAAAAACCATTATCATAACCAGTTTTACTTCTTTAATGACTTACACATTTAGTAGATAAAAG
>JANHGB010030412.1:0-22831 GCA_026283785.1 Coracopsis vasa
GAACTTCTTCCTTATATCCATCTAAACTTCCCCTGTTTAAGTTTTAACCCTTTACTCCATGTCCTATCACTACAGTCCCTAATGAAGAGTCCCTCCCAGCATCCTTATAGGCCCCCTTCACATACTGGAAGGCTGGTATGAGGTCTCCATGCAGCCTTCTTTTCTCCAGGTTGAACAGTCCCAACTTTCTCAGCCCATCTTCATACAGGAGGTGCTCCAGTCCCCTGATCATCCTCGTGGCCCTCCTCTGGACTTGTTCCAGCAGCTCCATGTCGTTTTTATGTTGAGGACACCAGAACTGTACATGGTACTCCATGTGAGGTCTCACGAGAGCAAGTGAGGTTTCAATGAGAGCAACGTCTTGATCTCTTGAGCAATTATCCTGAATATCTTAGTCTTACACACTGGGAGCTGTTGAGAGCTCCAGACTCATTTTCTTTGGCATTCTCCATTACAGAGAATAGTTTGGTGTAGTCATTTATGTTGTGGTCTGAATAAGCACTGATCCACTCTGAGCCAGGCATTATACTAATCAAACAACACCCTTCGCCTCCAAACTTCATTTATACATGCAAGAGCCTGCTTCCATTCCACAGACCAAGAACAAACCACCTTTTTTGGCATATCCTTCAAAAAACCAGCAGGATGTTCAAGATGCATATCTTAATTTTGTTCAAACAAACCCCTTCAAATGTAGGTAATCCAATAAAAAGTAGTTGTGGAAGGTCTTTTTGGGTATCTGTCCTGTATATCAGTTGTCCCCCCATATTTTGAGGGATATTATTGGACCCAGGCAGTAAATGTAGGTTCCTGAAATCTGTTCACTCCATCTACTGCATTGATGTGTGCTACGTACTGGTTTTCTCCACACCCTACCTCCCCAAATCTTTTTTTCTTTACAGTGGACTTCAAGTAGTGAAATAATTCCGCACTTCCTTTAAATAGTCTGTTGTATATGCTAAAATACGTTAATTAGTCTAAAGGTATTTTTGTAACAGAAATTTAAGATTTTAAAAATCCAATAGATCATGTCTGTTTTCATTTAAAACACCTCATGAAACATCGATGTTACCCTTTCCTCTTAAAAAAAAAAAAAAAAGGTAATTTTTAATATTTTCCCATTGTAATATGTAATTTTTTTTTCCTTTGCTGAAAGGTTTAAGGCCATATGCTTAAATGTAGTGGGCAAAAATTACCATCGATAGTGGAAGTTGAGTAAGGGCTTAAGTTCAGAGGTAGAATGATTCATCTTGCCACATGTAAAGAGCGCAAAGGAGAACTACCATTTTATTCCACAACCCTGCAGTCTGTTCTCTTCAGTTCTGTGAAAACCCTGGCTTTTCACTTTGGATGTATAAGGTGTATTTATCTTCACAGAAATGAGTGTGGATATGTGGTTCCTGTACAAGCGCAGGCTCTGATCTACCAGTATTTATGAAGAACACATGTACAGGAAAATGACTCTTAAGTACAAGTCATAAATTGAAATGATTATGGAATATACGTGGACAAATATACCATGTGTAGTATTGGTAGACTGTAATTTCATCAAGTGGTTTTTCAGACTTCATAAACTATGAATGAAACATGACTGTATTGGCCTTATAACAGGTAAAATACAGGGTCTGGCTGCTTTAAAGTGCTCATAATTCTATCGCTAGAAATAGCCTTTTGGGATACGATTAAGTCTTAAAACCTGCCCGTGATTAAAAAAATACATTTCGGTGAAAATCACATGTTCGGAAACCGTGGGAAACACTCGAGTATCCAGCCCGTGAATTTTTACAATTCCCAGCTTTCTGGGCATAAACACTGCGAGCTGCTTTTAGTGTAAGGGAGAGGAAAGGCCCCGTTTTACTTAGAGCTGTGTCACCCCGCCGATTATTTTGCTGTTTACAGCGGGTTTTTTTATTACTTGGACCGTGCGGATCGTTGTTTACTTCAGGGGACGTGACACCCTGGCAGGGCTGTGGTGTGGAGGTTGCATGAGGCGGCCATGCGGGCCTGGCCCTGCGCAATCCCTCCCGTTCGCCGCGCCGACCTCTGCCCTTTTGTATCCTGTGACACTCAGCCTGTCTTTGTGCTCAAGTTTATTCATGATGGATACGTTTCCCTCCCAGTCGCATATGCCGGGAGCCCGGCAGAGCGAACAGATAAATTATATTCAGCTGCGGGCCTCGCAGGCCCGAGCTGGGGGAGGAGGGCGGCAGAGGGGCCGGCTGGAGAGGTGGCCCCTCCGCACCATAGACGGCCCGGACGGGCCGCAGCCTCTCGCTTCTCCCCCCCACCCCCCCGAATACGAAAGGGGATGACTCTCGGCCTCTCAGATCCTTTTTAAATGCAAAAGAATGTAGGAAATTGCCAGATCAGTTGGTTAATCAGTGACAACTGCAGTAGGTGCACAAAAAGCATGGCCCTTAACAAGAGTAATCAGTTGCGCGGGGTGTTTTTTCAGCGCCTCAGCGGGTCGCCGCTGGCCCCACCTCTTGAATCCGCGGGCCGGTTTAGTGTCAGCTTTGTAAGAGAATGTAATTGCGGGGAGATTTCTTGGTGACTGATGGCAACAATATAAGTCTTCTCGCTGACACCACCTCCCCCCTGGCCTTGCCGAGGCTTTTTGTTCGCCTGGCCGTCGATCTGACACCGCAGCCACGGAGCGCTCCCGGCCCACTAAACCCGTCTGTGTGTGCTGCGCTTGTAATGTTCAAACCTTATTCAGGGGTTTGTTAAGCGTGTTGCTGCTCCCGTTTATAGAGCTGCTTGCAAGATAACGTTGCTATCAAATATTTTAAAGAGTATTCCTGAAATATTCTTGTGACTGCCATTGTTTCTCTTGCTTATCTAGGGCTATTTTTAGATAAACCTCCTCACATCTGTATTTAAAACTTCTGTTGGGACAGAGGGTGGTCATATGACCAAAAAAGGCCTCTTAAAATTCCAGGCTACGTAACACTAAACCTGAAGTGTTTCTGGCTTAAGCTTGTCCCTTCTCCTCTCGCTTCATGTTTGGGATGTACTTAAATGCAAAAGCCATTTTCTTTCATTACTCCTCTGGTCACCTCATTAAAAACCTTGAAATACACAGTTCTGATAAATGATTGTTTCCCCTTTTTCTTCTGACTGGGAAGAAAAGACACGCTGAGGCTTCTTTCTTAATGTAGTAGGCACTGGCTTAAAATTAGCAGTGCCCCATGTTAGGAAAAGAGTTTGCAGCTCAACTGGTATGGCAAACGCAGAATGCATTCACAACAGGAGCATATGATGTAACAGCGAGGCTCGGTGGGTTTGCATCAGCGTTACTCCTGTGTGATGCTGTTGTGGTCTCATATCAGAGCTCCTGTGAACTTGAATGACGTAGGATATTGTTTCCAAATGTGTGGCACAGGCTGAACTCTAGCTGGTCATTCCTGTATCAGCTGCTTGACAGCAACAAGCTGCCAAATATTCGAAGGCTGTTGTGCCCTCAGTTGCCTCTGTAAAAGCCTGTTCTTTGCCAAAGTACATCATGCATTAAAGGAAATAAAATGCAGTCTGGCTTCTGCTTAACTATTGCATGGGAAACTTACGATTTCGTGGTTTTCTTGCCCAAAAGATGTTATTGAATAGCATTCATGGCATTTAGCTGACTGCACATATGCAGGAACTGTGACTTTTGAGGGAAAACACGTCAGGTTTTCACTCCCACCCCACTCTCCCAATTCCTAGTTTAACAAGAGATACTGACTGCCTTAAATTTGCCACAGCAAATTTCTGTAAGGGTGTGTTTCTCTAAAGAACTAAATTGAATTTTACTGAGGTGCATGTGAAATTAAACTTTTCAGAAATGCTTGCACCGTATTTGCTGACTCTTCCCACCAAGGGTAGGATATTCCTCGAGTGTCTGAGGTCATTCTTCTAATCCTGGCAAGTCCTGTCTCCCTTTCTTGGTAGGGGGAGGGTGAGATTCCTGCCATCCTTTGATTTGGTAGGAACTATACAGACTTAACTTTTTAACACAGCTACACTGTGTGAAGTGTATACTAGGAAAATACTCTATATAAAAAAAAAAAATCTTTGAGCATTCAGATAACCAAGTTTCTGTGGAAGTTAGTCAGAAATCATGTTGCAGACACTTTATAGATCTGATCTTCTATAATCTATATGCAGGAGGAACATACCATGTATGAGGAGTTGTGTGTGACAGCAATGAGAGCTTAGCATTAAGCACACAGGTGACTAGATGTGCTTCCCACGGACACTGTCAAGCACTTGCTTAACTGTCCTGGCATCAGCAGTGCTGTTTACTCAGTAGGTAAATGAGCTGAAAGGTACAAGTCTTGTCAGCTATTTTCCCCAATTTGAATGTCTTGTCGTGGCTTTTTGTGTGTTGTCAGGGTTTTACATGTGTTTATTAAGATTTTGGTGGATGTTTTCCCCAAACTTTATTCGTATAATGAGAATGTGACTTTAATTGCTGTCACTTGTGTCACCTACTTCCATGTGGCAAATGCTTAATTTTCTACCCCAACAGCCAGCAGGAGCTTAGCAGTTTTGAAAAGCAGTTTAAATATGCAATGTTTAAATGCAGATTTAGTAGCCTGATGTTTAATCCTACATTTAGAGGTTGCAGTCTCAAAATGACCTTTTGCATGGCTTTGATTTTTAGAGTGAGAGGTCTTTTTAGCTTAGTTCTTCAAAATAGCATGATACTTGCAGTGTTTATTGTATTGTGGTTTAGGTGCGTAGTTCCATTATATAACTGGTATATGAGAACTGAAAGAGGTTTGAGATATCAACTGATAGTTGTAAAAATATCAGCTCTGCATGACATATCTCACTTCAAACCTTGAAGCAGTCAGTATTAGCTGCCCTCTTACGTTCTGTTTCCACATACTTGCCACATGGCCATCAAGAAATGCTGCTTAATTTCTTGTACAGAAGGATCAATAGCTGGATCAGGAAACCTGTTGATTTACAAAAAGTTCCTCTGAACAGCAGAATGTGTGGAGCGCAGATGCATCTGTCTGCTGCCCTTGCTGCTTCCTGAACTTGACTGCCTGGTTCTGCTGCTTTGGGAACAAGACTAATGAAGTTCAGGTTTTAGTGTTTGCAGCCCTAGATCGGGTTATATGTGTGCAGCAGCCAGTTTTGTTCCACTCATAAAAGTGAGAAGCTGCCCAAGGCTACTGAGTCCATGTAGCTCTGAAATACTAAGTTGGGCAATGGTTAACTACTACTTAAATTTGAGATCTAGCTTTTTAGGACTGGAATGTTGCAGACTGGAGTAAACATACAAGCTTTGTTTATTAAGACAACAGGGTTGTTAAGCAGTTGACTGTGCACTGGTAGTTGGGATCATACCGTTGCTGCTTTGAACAGAAATAGGTTATCTAGGCAGTCGCAAGGAAGTACATTCACTGAATCTTCAGTTCAGTCTTGTAGATGCATTCTTTCATGTTCAGGAGCAGAAAAGTTATATGCTTTTATTGCAGAATCTGTATGGTTTCTGTAAGATGATTAAAAAACAAGTTTGCTTTCTCTTCATGCATTCACACTTGAAATCACACTTGCATTCAGCAGTCTGCCTTTCTAAAGGTTCAGATATCCTCTCCTTTTTACCTGGAAAGTAGTCACTGCTTCATGAATGTCTGATGGTTTTAACTTACGTGATAGAAAAGAAAATGAACAACCTTGTATTTTTAAACTATTCAGTAAAAAAAAAAAACCTCAGACTTTTAGCTGAGTTTTTCATGGTCAGTCTTGTCTGCTTTCATGAGGAAGTGAACAGTGGCACTTAGTGAATATTTTAGCTAGAATTATTGGTCAGTGCAGGTCCTACCTTTGTGGGGAGGCTTTTTTTGAGGTGTTTGTGTTTGGGGATTTTTTCTTTTTGACCAGCCAGGATTTAAGCAGAGAAAGTACATTGCTTATAGTGAAAAAAGCAAAGAAATGATATTGCAACTTAAAATGAGGGTGTGACTCTCATTACTTGCTCAACTGTTTAGAAGACATCTATCCTGTTACTGTAGAAGGTTGAGAGCCTATTAGGTAATTCCAGCATTGACTGTTTTCTTATTAAAATGTTGTTTAATTTATTGGGACCAGTCTGTAGCTGCTGCTGTCTTTCATTCTTCACTATATGCTGTTAGCTATGTATCGCATCAGAGATGTGACTTTTACTTGGGGAAGTAGAAGAAGATTTGGTGAGAGCACTGTGACTGTAAGGGCTGTGGTCATTAAATTGAAGGCTAAAAAATCTGGAGAGCTAGTACTACAGTTTCAAGACAACTTAGTAGCAACAGCTCAAACATGAAGTCATTTCACACTTCAGACAAAAATGCAGAACTAAAATCATACATAGCGGCAAACAGTTTTTTCACTGTAAGTTTAGAAGATGGGTTTGTTTGCATACAGACTGCATCACAAACTTCGAGGTTACTTTTCTTTTGAAAGAGCATGTGCTCTGGAAGTCAGGCGAGTGCTAGGTTCCACAGCACATCTCCTTCATTGCAAGGGATAGTCCCTACCCCAAACCTGCAAATTGGAATGGAGTCAGCTGGACAGAAATAAGGTGGGCTTAATTAAACAAACCCCTTACCCTGTTTTAACTTGTTTCTCTGGTTATAGTAGCAGGTCCGAGCTACTGTTGCTAGTGTTGTTGGTGACTGACTCTTGCCTGAGTTTTATTTTAAGCCTGTCAGCTGAAAAACAGTAAATGAAGCAGTACTATTCAAATCTGTGCTTAATGCTTGCAACCTTGTTTCTGGAGATGCTGTGTTAGCTTGTCTATAGCAGGTAGCAAAGAGAATTATTCTATGTAGATTTCTGGTACTTTTACAGCAAAAATTGATTAATGCTTCGAGAGAGTAGAGCATGCCTGTCTTCAGAAATGGTTCTTTCGGTAGGCTTGGTTTATGTAATGAAATATGTGAAAATTCCTACCTGTTCATAATTCTGTGGCTGTAAATAGGTTAGCTGGTGAGCGAGATCGTCTACTTGGCTCAAGTGTGATGCTGCCCAGATTACATCAGTGGTTGAGAGCTAACAGTATCTGCACTGTGCTTTTTAGCATTTCCAAGCAAAGAGGCTGGTTAGATGGAGAGTCTTAGTACACGCTGATGTCAAATTTTGCGAGCTCCTGGTGGCAACGGGCCTCAGCAGGGGTAGCAGTGACAGAAGGCCTTGAGCAATCTTTAGTCACTGGGGGGATCTTCACCACAACAGAGTGGTCTGCTCTGGAGCAGTCTTTATACTAGAAGCTTGTTTTGGTGAAAGAGATTACTTCTCAACCGTGTTGTTGAACTTTCTTATGGTGTGCTTTAATATTACAGGTGGCTTCTGCTTAATGTAAAGACAATGAAATAAAAAGAAACAGGTATCAGAGATAGGAAGATGGCTCAGGAATTTACCCCCAAGTGATTTAGAAACTTAAGTGTTAATATCCCACAGCTGAGCACTGAAGAGATTTAAGACTCTGGTTTTAAAGGTGACACTCAAATGCTATTTTAAGAGGAGTGATAAATGCTTGTGCTTTTCCTCTTGCCCTCTGCTTCATGCTGTAGAAGGTCCTCTTGACAATGGCTACAAGAAGTGTAATAAATGTGCTGATATTTTCTCCCTAAAACTTGTCTGGGACAAATTGCCTTCGGTTAAAATTGTCTGGCCTGGCATTTTGCGCCCAAAGTGACTGAAAGCATCTGTCCTCCGCAACAAAATGCGCGATATGAAAGTACACACTTGTAAATCGTCTCTTTGGTCACTGATTAAGGAAAAACTGGTATCTGTAAGTACAGTCGCTACTAAATTGCTGCAAAGATGGAAAACCAGTGTTTATTCGCTACGTGGATGGGCTTCCTTGACTATTATCTTTAGAGTTTATTTTGAGATATAAGACAGAACATTTAAAATTCTGATATTAAGAAGAAAAGAGAGCATTAGACTAGTTCTGTTCATAACAAGTAGGTCCAGATAAAATCTTTCAAGTTGTTGTGGGGAGAGGATGGGGGACACATTTCAGAACATGCGTATTTTCACTGGGAAAAACCTAAACAGGAACTTTTTTGAATCTACTCTGTTACTGTTTGTTGCTTTTTCCTTTTTTCTTCAAGCCCAAGTGTGTACCTTTTTAGGTTAGCATTTTGTCATTTAAGTTCTTTCACCATTACCAATTCTCCTTCAAAATTATAATTCTGGACAGAACAAAACTTCAGTGAGGTCTTCGTAAGTGCTGTAGTTGCAGTTAGCATGATTGCCTGAAGATGAATAATAGACTGCAGTGATGGTGTTCCCTTTTATCATCATGAGAGAAATTAGGGTATGGATTGAGAAATCTCCCCCCATCACAGAATGAAGCTTTTGAATTTAGTTTACTTACACAAATTGAGCATATAGTTTTGCTTAAATGAGAAGCAGCAGCATCTTTTTCAGTTTACAGCTGCATTAAACTGAGATAAATTGTGTGTTTAAAAAAGGAATAATATTTCCTAAACACTAGGTCTCGGAGTTTGGTGTGTTTTAAAGGGTCGTCTGTGTGCATTTGAAAAATCTGTTGTCCGTATAACTAACTTTAGTCTGTCACAGGACTTGGTGCTTCTGCTTGCTCATCTGATTACACAGCTCAGGGGAATAAGGTTAAGGACATGCTGTTGGTAACTGGAGCGTTTTCAGGGCTTTAGTTCAGCAGATGGGCTGCTTGGCTATATTCATACATCTGCCTACCTGCTGTGGCAGCTGCTGCTGCTGCATGTTGTGTTCTTTTGTTCTGTTCTACCCAAGAAAGGAGCACTAGGAAGTGTAGTGAATGGATTAATTTAAGGTTAAGGCTAGTGTTTTGCTTGCTTCCTGACTCTCTATCACAATAAAGCTTCTGATAAAGCTAATGAATCCTTCGTAAAGTGAAATAGATTTTTAAGATGTATTTCAGGGGCTGAAACTAGCTATCATTGTCTAAAAAATAGCCAAGTATGGGTTTTATATATTGCCTGATGTTATTTATTTCAGTATCTTCCTCTCTTTCTCTCCCTTCCCCCGCTTTTTCTAGGAGCAGTAACCAGACTTTGCCTGACACTGCGTGGTCCAAAAGAATTAAGGAAATATGGAATGACATGAAGGAGATTAGTTGAGGATTAAAGGCTTTGAGGACAAAACACCTCGCCGAGGTGAAGCACAGACTAGCATTCTAGTTGTAGCTCCGAGGAGCTGTGTGCTGAAAAAAGATGGCAGATCCAGGAATGATGAGTCTGTTTGGAGAAGATGGGAATATTTTCAGTGAAGGGTTGGAAGGTCTTGGAGAATGTGGGTATCCTGAAAATACAGTGAATCCTATGGGGCAGCAAATGCCCATGGATCAAGGATTTCCCTCTTTACAGTCATCTCTTCATCATCCCCCTGCAAATCAAAATCAAGCCAAGTTGACCCATTTTGATCACTATAATCAATACGAACAGCAGAAAATGCACCTGATGGATCAGCCGAACAGGATGATAAGCAATGCGCCTGGGAATGGTATAGCATCTCCTCATTCACAGTATCACAACCCTCCAGTTCCTCAGGTTCCTCACGGCAGTGGTGCTGGTGGTCAGATGGGAGTCTATCCCAGCATGCAGAACGAAAGACACGGGCAACCCTTCGTAGACAGTGGCTCCATGTGGGGCCCACGGGCAGTTCAAGTGCCAGACCAGATACGAGCACCATACCAGCAGCAACAGCAGCAGCAACCACAACCGACACAGCCACCGCAGGCACCCTCTGGCCCCCCTGGGCAGGGCCATCCTCAGCACATGCAGCAGATGGGAAACTACATGGCTCGCGGTGATTTCTCAATGCAGCAGCATGGGCAGCAGCAACAGCAGAGGATGAACCAGTTTTCTCAAGGCCAAGAAGGCCTCAATCAGGGAAACCCTTTCATTGCCACCTCAGGACCTGGCCACTTGTCTCATGTGCCCCAGCAGAATCCCAGTATGGCACCTTCTTTGCGACACTCAGTCCAGCAATTTCACCACCATCCCCCCGCTGCTCTCCATGGAGAATCGGTAGCCCACAGTCCCAGATTCTCCCCTAATCCTCCCCAGCAGGGTGCTGTTAGGCCGCAAACACTTAATTTTAGTTCTCGGAGCCAGACAGTACCCTCACCTACTATAAACAACTCAGGGCAGTATTCTCGATATCCTTACAGTAACCTTAATCAGGGATTAGTTAATAATACAGGGATGAATCAGAATTTAGGCCTTACAAATAACACTCCAATGAATCAATCTGTACCAAGATACCCAAATGCTGTCGGATTTCCATCAAACAGTGGTCAAGGACTAATGCACCAGCAGCCCATCCACCCTAGTGGCTCACTTAACCAAATGAACACACAAACTATGCACCCTTCGCAGCCTCAGGGAACTTATGCCTCTCCACCTCCCATGTCACCTATGAAAGCAATGAGTAATCCAGCAAGTACACCTCCTCCACAGGTTAGACCTGGTAGTGCTGGAATACCAATGGAAGTTGGCAGTTATCCAAATATACCCCATCCTCAGCCGTCACACCAGCCCCCTGGTGCCATGGGAATTGGACAAAGGAATATGGGCCCCCGAAACATGCAACAGAATCGTCCGTTTATGGGTATGTCTTCAACACCACGGGAGATGGGTGGGCACATGAGACCAAATGGTTGTCCAGGTGTTGGCCTTGCAGATCCACAAGCAATACAAGAGCGACTAATATCTGGCCAGCAGCTCCCTAGTCAACAGCAGTCTTTTCAACAGCAAATGCCAACCTGTCCTCCCATGCAGCCTCATCCAGGGATGCATCATCAGTCTTCACCACCCCCACATCCTCATCATCAGCCTTGGGCACAGCTTCACCAGTCACCACAAAACACACCACAAAAAGTGCCTGTCCTTCAGGTAAGCTACTTCCAATGAGTAGAAAATGTTTTCTATTACTGTAAATGCATTTCAGGATACTCTTGTTTGACTCCCCTGTTTGTTGCTGGTTACATGGCTTGCTTGGTGCACAGAAGCTGAAGGTAAAATGAAGTTCAGGTAGCTTGCTAATGTTCTTACAGTAGTTTTTACAGGATAACATTATGGAGAGACCGAAATGTGATACAGCAACAAGACAAGCTGAATAGCTGGGGTTTTTTTTGTGTTGGTTCCGTTGAGGGGAAAATGGAAAGCATGTGTGAGAATTGTCATTTAAACTATTAATTTCTGTATTTGCAACTTGGAGAAAGAAGTGTGTGTTATAATGTGTTTGTTTTGGCCAAGCTGAGGGTTTTCTTTAAATCCTAAGGGAATGTTTTGTGGTTTTAAGTTAGAGCTGAGATTTTAACATGTGAAAAAATTGCAGCACTAAGTAATACAACTGAGAAATGATGGGGCAACAGTTTATACAAGGAGAAGACAGCAGATGTGAATCATGGTCTGAAATCAAATCTTGAAGCTTAAATGAAATCTCAAATAGGATAGAAGTTTTGTTTTCCTGAGTCTTTGGTCTTCTGGGTTATGAGGAAAACATATTGCTTCCACATCATTTTTCAATTAAAAGCTAAAAGTGGTAAAACATCTTGATCCTCTGCAGCTTAGCAGGTTTGACTGCATGCTAGTATGTTAAGCTTCAGCTGAGAAAGTGTCTTCTGGGATCTTCACGTTTGCCATTACTTGTCTCTGGCTCTATTAGTCATCATTCAGAGGTTTTGGTACTGAAAGAATAGGTGGTCGAGATACCAGAGGTTTAAGTTCATTATTTTTTTTAACCCAGTCAGTAATTAATGCCAAGTAGCTCTGCCCATAAATATTTGGAGACAATTGTTGGAATGCAGTCATAATGATACGATGCTACAATAAGCTTAATAAATCATAAAAACAGCTGTCCCAGGCAGTGTCCCAGGCCTGTGCGGGGAGCAGCTGCTCAGCAGTCCCCTCCACTGCTGCCTGCCGGCTGCTCCTGTTAGCTGCGCCGCACAGCGTGAGCTGGCTCTGGGAATCAGATGGATGTGCTGCAGAAAGGCAGCTGACAAGGAGTGCTACATGAAGCAGCTCAGCAGCTGGGAGAGGCTTCCACATTCCCCCTGGAAAACAGGAGGGGGGAGTGCTGGAGGTGTCCTAGGGTTGGAAAGTTCTGGGGAGGGAGGTCAGGGACCGAGCTGGGCCAGGGGAAGGACACTGTCTTCCTGTGAGGGAAGAGGAAGCTCTCCTCTTGAAGAGGCAAAGATTGTCTTTCTCTCCCCTGCCCCCCTCACAACTGGTGTGAAATTTTATACCTGTGTTGGCCCTTTTTCTCCCCCCACCTCCTGCACAGGCTTTGTTTGGAGAACCTAAATTACAGTTCTCGCATGCATGTGGAGTTGTGTGTTCCTCCTTGAGAGAGCAGTCCTTGACAATGCCTCTTGTGTTACCAGCTGTGTGGGTAAGCAGGATGAAAAAAGAAGCGAACTCAAAGCTACACAAAAAACAACCCAAGAGGATGAGTAGGTATTTGGAAAGGGGGTAATGACAGCATGGAGGGATCAGTACAGGAAGACTGAGGTTCAGAAAATGTAGTACAAGATGTTTTTTTTACCCTGAAACACATCTAGCAGGAAAAGCTTGAAGGAAAATTGTAGAAATGGTAACATAAGACCTCTAAAATGGTGTCACTGAGATCTTACACAGCCAGTGATGAGAGGCTGTGTGGGAAGGGAAGACTTGGGATTGACTGTGCCCTAAAGTTGTGCTGTTCTTCACTGGCATTAATTCCTTGTTTTCATTTGACCATCCAGTAAACCTTTTTTTTGGCAGCAAGAGGTAGTTTGGGAGGAGAAGGTTTCCTTGTAGAATGGACAGGCTTGTTGAATGTTCTTGGGACACTCATTTCCCTTTAATCAGTGAAGAAGTAAAACAGAGACAGCTCAACCCTTAAATGAGCTGTGCAGCCTATTCCAAAGTTCTGAACTGCAGATGAATAGCTTGAACAAAGGTAAGTGCTGAAACTAAATAATTAGAGGAAAACCACATGATAACTCAAGTTATTTGATTAAAATCAGTAATTCAAACAGTTGTAGCTAGCCAAGTAATGTCTCTGTCAGCCTACCTCAGTTAAGGTTTTATTTGGTAAAAGTTATTGTTAACATACCTTCCCATTAAGTAATTAGCTTGAGACCTGACTGTAGCAATGAAAGTCTTGACAGGCAGGCATTTCCCCCTTGAACACTGTTTGGATGAAATAAATATTGTTCAAGTCAATGAAAACTCAACTCCTCCCCAGCCCCTGGGGAAAATGCAGATGTGCGGAACCCCTGCACTTCAGGCTGAATACAGAATTTGCAGCTCTCCTGTCTGCGTCGTGGTTTTCCCTTCATGTCAGTTGGCAGAAAACTGTTCAGTGAAGAACAGTTATTTAAATGACTGGTTTGTTTTTATTTGTGTAAAATGTATCAACAAAATGAATACAGTCAGTAAAATGGAAATCACTCTGTACTTTTAAATCAACAGAAGCCATCTTAGTAATTATTTTTTGGTGATTTGAAGCTAGCCTTATCATGGGAAGGCTGTAATACTTGTGGTTAACCAAATTACCGTTTTGTTTTTAGATATGTTGGAAGGAAAGCGAAGTTCTTTTGCTTTTAACTTGAAAGAAATTGCCATGTCGATTCTACGCCTTGCTATTTCTTTTTTTGTGTGCAAAACTGGAAATTATTTTGGCTTGGAGACAGAGCTGGTGATTGACAATTCAGCTTGTTTAGGTTAATAGCTGAAAACTAGACATGGTTATTAGGACCTCCTTAGCAGTGAGGTGCTGGCTTCAGTGCAATTTGATAGATGTCATAAGAACCACTGTAGCACTGGGACAGTGTGCTTGGTGTTTGAGGCCCCCTCTTGAAACATTCTTCAGCAAAGGCTTTTGGAAGAGCTTCATGGCCCACTCCCATGGGGTGGGAAGGTGGGTTCTGCTGTAGCAGGGTAATTGGCCACAGGCAAGGCGTAGCTTGCTTGTTTTCACAGTGGAGGCATCTGTGTTGGGCTTGTGCTCTCCAAAATACTCTTTAAATGATCTGGAGAAGTGTGAAAAATCAGATGGCGAAGTTTGTGCTGCTGTTAACACACTCAAAGCTGAATTGCAAGAGCCTGATGGTAATGAAACTAAATAATCAGAAATAAAACAGGAATGTCAATCACTTGGTTGTAAGCTGTATAAGTTGAGATAGGGCCGGGAAAATCTAGGTTGGATATGAGGAAAATTTTGTTCACTGAAAGTGTTGTCAAGCACAGGAACAGGCTGCCCAGGGAAGTGATGGAGTTCCCATCCCTGGAGGTGTTTAGAAGATGTGTAGATGTGGTGCCTAAGGACATGGTTTAGTGTTGGCCTTGGCAGTGTTATGTTAATGGTCAGACTTGACGATCTTGAGGGTCTTTTCCAACCTAAAAAAGTCTATGATCCTATGTTGCTACATGTATGTGTGGTATGTCAGTGTGGCAAGTGCTGTGCAGCTCTGGGTCCCTTCCTCAGGCCTCAGAAAATACAGCAGCACTTGAAAAAGCACAGAAGTGGGTGATTTTTGGGGCAAGGCTACAAGAGAGATGGTGAGAGCCTCTAGAATTGTGAGTGATAATGGATGCATGAAGAGGTTGAATGTGGTTGTCACCTGTTTTGTCTCCTTGAATTCTTTTCAGGTATTTAGCATGTTACCAGGTGATGAGCTCAGAAGCGCACAGTAAGATGCTGATGGCTGAGATGTTGTGCAGAAAAATGCATCATCATTTGATAAACATGAAGGCACCACATTTGGCTCAGCAGATCTATGCTGTAAATAAGTGGCTGAGGATTTGTTACTGGGTGCACCTACTACGTGCATGTCCTATTCTTGTACCTTTCCACAGTCTTCTATCAGGGAGGGGATATCAGGTTAGACAAGCCTCTTGGGGGGTCTAACGCTATGCTGTTGCTCTTATCTATCATTATTTTCAGAGAACTGTGTTAGTGACAGAGCAAGTGTAGTTTTCCCTTCCAAAAATAGGCTATCCTGGGTGTGTTGTTATACATAACTTCTGATTATGTATAACAGCTACTGTGTGGGCTGAAGTTTCGAGTCCTGTTCAGTAATCATGTTCCACAAATGCCATCTACATTATTTATAGTCAAACGTAGGAATACTTAAATGACAAACAGTTATGGTACAACCTCTGTGCGTGACTAAATGGTGATGGCCACCAACAGTGTTGAAGGATGCTGGGTTACAGTGTCCAGCTTCTTGTGGAGAAGGAATTCGTTTTGTGTGTATTACTGGTTCACTGCCAGGTTTACTCTGCTGGCCTTACTCTGTGTTCATGTGACTTTGCTTTAAATCATAACTCATAGCCGTGTTTGGTATGAACACATTCCTTTGAAATTTCCTGCCCTTCCTCCCTCACAGGGGAAGAGGCAGGGAAAGGCCTGCTGAGTCACCAGCTGGGTCACCCCTGTCACAGGCTCTTCCTGTGCTTTCAAACCCTGCCTTGCTGCCTCAGTTTAATTTATGGTTCGATATACCTGAGTGGAGAGGGATATTAATGAAAACTACTATCAGCTTGAAGTGGTTTGATACAATATTCTAACCTGGCAGAGAGTCCAGGTTAAGTCAGTTACTGCTGGCACACTAAAGTGAAATTGACTTAGTATTAGTTCTTAGTATTTAATTGTTTAAATGCCTAAGAGTAGTAGAAAGAGACTGACTCCTTACTTATTTTCTTACTATCTTTGCATAACCAATTATCCTTCAATGTGTGTCCTATAATTTTATTTGGTAAGAAATTATATCATTTCAGGTGGTTAGGATTTTCCCCATAAATTATTATTTATAAGCAGTGCCCCACAGCTCCAGAGAGAACTGTTAGCTGTTTCATCCCTTGAGTGTTCAGCTTTTTGAGTATATTCCTGTCAATAAGTAGAATAACTCAAAGCCAAAACCAAAACACACAAAAACACCAGCCAACCAATTAAAACAACTTCTAAACACTATTGGGTTCTTTTTGTTTTGATGCAGAGGCTATTTCACATTGCTGCTAGCTGGTCTTTTGGGGTACCGTATGTGCAAGTTAAGCAAAATCTCAGGGCTGCCCCTGTAAATTCTGTTTTCCCTTTTCAAGTGCTCACAAACCAGCAAATCAATGTACGTTGGCAAGATTGTTGGAGGTGCCAGACTAAATGGACTGGAAAAAAACACTAATGCTGAACCTTGATTGGTTTAAATTATATATTATTTTTATATCAAAATAAGCATATGTGTCTGTGTTTATATAAATTCTGTGTAAAAAACCTAGACCAAATTAGAAATTACGGAGAATGATGAAAGAAAAGCTGAGAAGAAAATCCACAGTATTAATGTAAAAGTAAAAGCTGATACTAGTAATTTTTTCTTAAAAGTTTACAGGCTTCTGTTGTGTTTTGTTGAGGCTCTGAAGAACTCGTGTATGTGAGCAATGTCTGCAGTGGGTTAATGGTTTGAACAAGACCATTGAAACTACCTTTGGTTCGAAGTATTGGAGTTACTTCACCTCTGTGGAATAGATTAGTCTGTTATGCTGATAATATAATCCATCTGTGAGCTAATTCACATGCAGATCTCAAAGGATATAATAATGAATATGAAATACTTTGTCTAACAAAAGTTCATGTTCTAAAGTTCTTCAGACATATTCCAGTCTAACAGTTTAATATTAAACATATCTAAAGGCTTATTTCTTCCTCAGCCTTGAGAAGGCTGTATGTGCTTTTGTAAATAAGGGGTTGCAGTGATTCTGCAGTCCAAAGGCCTTTGGGGCAGAGACTTGTTTTGAGGTGGTTTTGCTGTGAATTATTTGGACTTTATTACTGTCAAGGAGGTACAAGCAACTTCCAAGAATGCTTCTTCCCTCAGATGCCATGATTTAACTGTGATGAAAATAATTGTGCCATTAAGTTATCTCCTGGAGTTTTGGGTAAAGCCAGTTTGCAGCACTAGCATAAAAAGACAAGTCTGCATCAGCATACTGATTTTGTAGGCTTAAGAGTTACCACACTTATTCTTCAGCATGAAGGTTTTGAAAGTTTCTGTGATTTGTTGGTGACCTGGTTGTGTTTTTTCTTGAAATCATCAGTATTACCTGAGGAATCACCTAACTAGAAATATGTTTAACTTTACGCTACTGTTCAGTTACTTGGAACAGTGTTCTTATCTGCTGATGGTGAGTTCCAGTGGGATTTGGCAATCATCTTATCTTCCCATGACTGAACACATTCTTCTATTTTATATTTATTTGGACAAATTTGAATCTGTTGTTTCAGAGCAGCTTTTTTTTTTCATGACTGAAAGCTGATAGGCTAATACAAACCCTTATGTCTGTATCATCAGCAGCCTGCGTAATTACAAGGGTGGAAAATAGGGGCAAATGAAAGGAGAAACGCGTGATTGTTTTTTCTACATTTATTTTCTATTTCTTTAACTACATCAGCAATCTTAATAAGGAACAAGTTCCAGGCAAAGTAGTAATTTCCTGCCTTTTTATTATGGATCCTCCTCCTTGTCTTCTGTCCTGTTCTTACATGAGGAATTTGAGGAATCCGTTTGGTTTAAACTAATCTGCCTTTGCTTATAGCTTGAATGCAAGTGTCACAAACTTGTATAAGTGTCCTTCCTTGTTTCCTCTCTGGAGAGTAAATGTCTCAGTTCCCATTATGATGGGACACCATCTCTTTGAAGTTTGATTTTTTAACTGTTGTCTGTAGAGGTTTTCTCCCTCATTTCAGTAAGCCACTGCTTTTCACTTCTGAATTTTTAGATTTGAGTTATAATGAAAGAGCTGATGACAAAACAGTTATGAAACTAAAATGCTGGCATGGTAGTTTGAAAAAGGGATGGTCTCACCTGAACAACGTATCAGAATGGGTGGAGGACCCCTCCCGTTCCTTTGAGAGCTTTCCTTTCTAGATATCAATGTTCTTCTAATTGTATAGAGATATACAAGTGGTAATGTGGTCTGGATTTTGGGAACAAATTGCTCGTTTGTTTTTTTGGGTTTTTTTTGAGATGTCATCTATAAATATTTGGTACCTTCTTTTGTCCACAGAGTTGTCAAGTTTGGTAGCTAAGGAGCAAGATTAAGAGTCTTGAATTTTTCATGGTGATGAAAGCACCTGTCTGTATAGATCTTCCTTTGTTTGCAGGTGTGGTTTAAAGATGGTGAAGCTGCTTCTTGGGAGCTGGCAGGAGCAGAGTGGAAAGTATGGACAGGAAGCAGTGATGAGGGAGGGGGCAGTGAAAGGTTGAGCTGAGCAGATGGAGCAGTGCTGAGCAGTAGGAACAAGAGGAAATGGCCAGTGTCTGAGTTAAAATGGGGACAGAGAAGTTTAGGGAGTCATCCCACCTCTCCTGCACCAGCTGCTGGAGTCACCTCCACTTAAGCCCTTGCCAGAAGTAGCCATTTGGTGCAGTGGTGCCTGTTCCTGCTCTGCATGCTGCTTCAGAGTGCACCTTTGAGTCACCCTGCTGTGGGCAGGCAGTCCACTGACAGCTTTGCTGTCATTGCTGTGTGAACTCAGTAACTCTCAATACCTAATCTGCTTAAAAAAAATAATCCATGCAAATGAAGGTGGCTGAAGTCTGGGATACAGAACCTGAGCTCTGTCCTTTCATCAGCATGCCCTATCGTTTGGTGAACGGGCTTACCTGGCCAGCTCGCTTCTGGCCAGGTCATGCATCTTTTCACTGTGCAACCACAATATTACCCAGGATGGTGATGTAGGAGTGGGAATGCTTGGTGGGAGAAAATGGGGACTGCCTCTTCTCTGGCAGTGAGCTTTCAGGCAGTGAGCTTTCTGGCAGTGAGCTTCTCTGGCAGTGAGCTTTCAGGCACTTTAATACCCTCACATAGCTCAAGGTTTTATAGCACAGCCCTTGAGTCCTCCCTCAAACACTGAGAAATTAAGACTTCCATTAGAAGTCAGAGCTTAGTCTTGTTTCATTGAGTTAGTGACAAATTGGTCACATTCCAACTTATCCCCAAATTTTTTTTAGCTCACCTTTTGATCCTTTTTTCACACAAATATGAATGAATGATTTGATTTCAGATGTGTGTTTTTCTTTTGTTTGTTTTTTTTATTATTTTTTTTCCTCTTCCAACTGAACTATTTGTGGGTATTTTGTAACTGAAGAGATGAAAAAGCATCCCCTTTCTAGCAAAGAGGTTGGCATAATTTTGTTAGACGTGCATTGAAATGAGGGAAGATGCCTCCAATATCTGTCAATGAGTTGTTTCCTTGAGCACTCAATGGAATTTTTTTCTTCAACATAAGAGAATAGTTCAGAAGCATGAAAAGTTAGAAATAAAAAGACTTAACTTCTTAGTCCTCTTTATGAAGAGACAGAACTGAGAGATAGGATGGCTTACTGATGTGAGTGTGGGTTTGATCTATAAACTCTGGAATTTGCATTCTTTCTGATTTTACTGACCTTGATATATATTCTATTTAGTTAGAATTTCCTCAGTTACTGGGCAAGGTTGGTAATAGTGTTGCCCCTGTTTATGAAGAGGGCATGTAGAAGATGGGCATAAAATTTGTAATTTATTCAAAATCCAAATTCATAAACCTCCAGATTCCAGTTCTTACTTGAAGATCTGTTACTCTTAAACATGCCACCTCTTTGCTCTCCTCGTCACTCCTTCCAATATTGCTCTTAAGAGTTCAGCTGAAGAAGATGAAGATGACTAGTCCAACAGTTCAAAGCAGAAATCCAACTTCTTTGTATAGGAACTTGGTAATTGTGGAGTCTAACTTGAGAGTCGTGCAGTTACACAAGATGTTCAAGAAAACAAGTGGATCTCTCTCTGATCTTCCACTGTTTGATTTGGGGGTAATCTTTGTTCATTTGCTTCTGTTGTTCCATCACCTGTTCATCCCTGAATCAGTACCAAGGACCTGGATACAACTCCCTCCTGTACTCCTCCTCAGTGGTTTTATTATACTAGCCAAGCTTAGGAGACAGCAGGTAATGTATTACGCTAAACAAGCACAAAACCTAAGAACTTCTGGTAGTTGGCTCATACTGCATAGGTTGCTGCTGTATAAATTAAATATCAAGAAATCTGAACTTCTGAAGCTTGGTAGGTTTCTGTGGAATACTGATCTTTTATTTTTGGAAAAATTGCAAGTATTTGTCTTTAGGAGTGCAACACTTACTCTTCAGTATACAGCACCAAATATATGTGTGCTATATTGACATAACATGTTGAAGGGAGTGCCAAACTCTTCAGCTTCATCTTTCACTTTCCTATATTTTGTTAAATGTAAACTCTTGTTATTTTAATCAGGACGGAAATTTTCCTGTGTAAGGCAAGAGTTCCCAGTGGGAATATATACCCACCTACAACAGACTTCTTTCTTAAAACAGACTGAATAATCAGTTGAATCAGAAAAACATCAGTCAATTTTAATTTCACTAATTGTGTTTTATTATGTCTCTGTAATGCCCACAACCAAAAGAACATTATGAAAACAGTAACTGAGAAGTTAATACTTCCATAGATATTTTGATTAAGTGTTCCTGTAAGAAAAGAGACAGGACTCATAACAAGCTTCATAACAAACTTCCTACTATCTGGTAGTCAGTATCAGCTGTTTTTTCCACTCTCTTTTTGCATCTCCTTTCTCTCCAGATGGCCCTCTGTCCACTTGCATTCTGGTACTTCGTATCTTTTTTGGCCCTGCAAGACTCTGATAACTGTGATAATACTGTAATTTTCCTTACGTGTGAGTGCTGAATGATATGAAGTGCTTTATTTTATTTTTGGAAGAAATCTTTTTGTACCAGCCAATTGTTTCTAAATATAGTGGGGGGCTTATAATATACAGCACATGTTTGAATTTAAACCAACAGCTTCCCATAAAAAGTTGACATCACAGTTTACTTGTACAACTGTATATGGAATATATAACCATTAAAACTAGTCTGAAACTTTGGGCTTTATAGTTGTTATTTGTATCTCACTTGGTTAGTGGGACATTTCAGATGTTTACTGGGGCAAGCATTGTCTGTTGTGGACATAGGAATAAACACCTACAATACTGGAAGACTACTTAATTGTTTCTGCTGCAGCCTCATTTGAAATACTTCAGAAAAACTTGTTCAAAACCAGGTAATTCTTAAGTAAGGCATTGGACTGGGATTCAGGGAGCTTTTGCTGTCTGACACAGTTTGCTTGTTTCATGTTTGTTTTGCTGTTGGGTGTGCTTGCAAGGTGCTGTGCAGCAGCGGGGAGTGGGGGACAGCAGAGCTGTTCCTGCAGTTCCCTGTTGCACTGCACAGCAGCACTGAAAATGTAACTCGGAAAAAGCTACTGGCAAGGAGGGGTAAGTTACAAAGGCTCGCTTTAGACACATCTGTCTGGTTATAATATAATAGCACAATATAAAACAAAATTTAGACCTGATACTGCTGTAGACACATGTGATTTAAGACCTCCGTATAGGAATTTTTATATTTTACTACATATGGGTTGTGTAAAGCACTGCTGGAGCTAGGATACTAAAGATATCTGCGCTAAAGATAAGGTATTTAATGTTTCATAGAACGGTATTAATCAAATTGGTTGGAGAATTGCATTATGATTTAGTCATTACAATTAAGAGTTATCTCAATTGGTATTCTTAAGCGAGGTGTTTGTCCACAGAAGAGGAAGTGTGGGGTTTTTGGTTGGGTGTTTATCTTTCTTTTTTCCCTCCTCTTCAGTTCTAATGACACTTTACGGATTAAATTGTTAGTTCAATTACTAGAGGAGCTGGGAAAAGGCCTACCTGTGACATGCCGCAAATACCGTATTCAAAGGCTTTTTCATTTGTTGCTGTGACTAAAAAATCTAGAGTTCAAGAAGTATCTTGGGCTCTTTGACATAAATCTATCTTGGACAGCATATATAACATGAAAGGATTTTTAACAGGTCTGTAATTTTAAGCCCACTGTATCATGAAGTTAATACAGTACTGCAGTGGAAAGGCCGTTTGGAGAACTGCTGTCTTCCCACTGCAAGAGAAGAATAGAGTTGATTACTGACAATCTCTTTCAGTTTAGTATCTCTTGTTTATCTATTAAGATTTCTTTGAGTTGGTGGTTTCAACCTGTGGTCTGTATACTTCTGAAGACCCCTGCAGACTGCTCTTAAGTGGCCTGGGAAAGGTAATTAAGGAGAGCAGGTTTATGTGCTAAGCAATAACAATCATATGGGAAGTTTTTAAAGAGAATCGCACCTACGCTACTAGAGACTTACAGGTTAAAAAATGGGAAAAAATATGACAGAACAGAGTTCTGTGTTGTAACGTAAATCTCGCTCCAGATGGATCTACTCAGGCTGGTGTCTGAAATGACAGTGGTTGCACCTCAGTGTGAAGCAAAGTGTAGGGACCCCCTGTTCCAGCAAAATGTACTGGGACCAGTACTGTTTATTATCTTCATCAGTGACACAGACACTGGGATTAAGTGCACCCTCAGCAAGCTTGCAGATGACACCAAACCAAGTGGTGTGGTTGACATGCTTGAGGGACAGGATGCCATCCAGAGGGACTTCGACAAGCTCAAGAAGTGGGCCCATGTTAGCCTCTGGAGGTTTGCCAAAGGCAAGGTCCGATACCCGAGTCAGGACAAGCCATGGTATCCAGACAGGCTGGGAGATGAAGGATTAAGAGCAGCCCTTTGGAAAACGACCTGGGGATACTGGTGTATGAAAAGCTGAACATGAGTCAGCAGTGTGCCCTCGCAGCCCAGAAACCAAACTGTATCCTGGGCTGCAATCTAAAAGATCATGACCAGCAGGTCGAAGGAGGTGATCCTGCCCCTCTACTCTGCTCTTGTGAGACCCCACCTGGAGAACTG
>JANHGB010030423.1:0-25088 GCA_026283785.1 Coracopsis vasa
AGTGGAAGGTGTCCCTGCCCGTGGCAGGGGTTGGAACTGGATGAGCTTTAAGGTTCCTTCCAACCCAAACCAGTCTGTGATTCTATGAAATCAGGTGAACATATTTACTATTTCTCCTCTCCTCTTTGCTGCATTTTGACATCTGGCTCCTGCTACATCTCAGTCTGTTCTAGGTAACCTGCTGAAAGTCTCCCTCAGAGAAGAGCTATACCATAGGATTTTTTTCTGCAGGCTAAAATCTCACTTAAATCAGGCCTATCTTGTTCAACAGAGGGATTTTTTTCACTCAAATTGAAATTTCAGCTACTTGGCACAACTCAATTAGCAACTACTTCAAACAGAATCTCCTCAGCACCTTAGGGAAGAACTCTCATGGTACTTCATTGCCATGACCAGGAGTTAACCACAGCATGTGATTTAAGTACAATGATGTTATATTGTAAATCCATGATTCTGAGGCAGAACCTGGAAGCTTGCTGAGAAGCTCCTCTTTCAGGATGCTAAAATCCTTCAGTTCCTCTAAGGAAGCTCTCTCCAAGAAATCTGATTTCTTCTTCACAGGGCATGTTACTGGATCTATCTAAACCCTGGGATGCAGTTATAATTTCTTAGAGTCCCTATAAGCAAACACATTCCTTTTTTTCCTCTTTAGAGAGGCAATGGCATTAGTATGCATTCTAATAATGCACCAGCATTATTAGAAACTTCTGCCATCATACCACGAGGCACTTGAGCTACACCCCTCCTGATGTTAAAAATGCTATTTGTGTTAGTAACAGGGAACAAATGAACTTGTCTTTAAGAGACCTATTTCCCTATTAAAGGTGTGTGTCCTGGGGTTTATTACTTACATGACTTAAACTGTCTGCTTTAACATCTCAGTGACCATATTTTTAATCACCTTTTAATTTCCTTCACTAAATAAGCACATGCTAAAGCTGCTTTCAACCAGAACAGCTTAACCTTCTTCCTTACTGTCATGCCCACTCTACTTGGCTCTTGTTCCCACTCAGCACTTGTCAGGCCACAGGTAGAACACTGTGCTCAATTTTGTTCCCTGCTATACAAAAAGATGTGGACAGGCTGGAGAGGGTCCAGAGAAGGGCCACAAAAATGAGCTAAGGACTGGGAAGCTGTGTGAGGAAAGGCTGAGAGAGCTGGGTTTGTTCAGCCTGGAGAAGAGAAGGCTCAAGGAAGACCTTATCACCACATTCCAGTACTCAAAGGGTGGCTATAAAGAAGATTGAGCCTCCCTTTTTACAATGAGTCACATGGAAAAGATGAGGGGCGATGGGCACAAGTTATTCCTGGGGAGATTCCAACTGGACACAAGAGGGAAATTTTTCCCAATGACAACAATCAGCTATTGGAATCATCTCCTCAGGGAAGTGGTGGACTTCCCAACACCGGACACTTTTAAGTCAGCTGGACAGGGTACTGGGCCATGTAATCTAGGTGATGCTTTGCCTAGAAAGGTTGGCCCAGATGATCCTTGAGGTCCCTCCCAACCTGGATTCTGTGACTGATTCTTTCCAGTTACAGCTCCCTCTCCACACACACCTACTTCTATTCAGCAGTACCTGAATATCCAAATGCCACAAGTGGCTGCTTAGAACCACAGAATCATTTAGGTTGGAAAAGACCATTAAGCTCCTTGAGTCCAGCCGTGAACCTAACACTGCCAAGAACCCTACGGTGCCAAGACTTGTTCAATACTCTGCTTGTTCAATACTGGCTGAAACAAATGGGCTTGAAATATCATACTCTCTAGCACTGAATGTAAAGCAACATTGAGCTATGAGTAAAGAAACTTATTTCCACAGAATTCTCTAGTGCAAAGGAGACAAATAGTATTTATTCCTCCTAGTTGTATTTATATAAGCAAGCATAGGGCAGAAGAAACCAAAGACCCCTGTGTAAGAGTTTATGTTAAAAGGGAGCAAGCAAACTACAGCTTTACTGGTTTGAATTTATGAAGAACTTCTTATAATCTATAACTGACTGGGTAAATTACTATTTTTGGAAGCACATCTATCAGTAAATATATGCATCCCTTTATTAATTGAGGCTAAGGTTTGCTGTTTCAAAACAAACTGCTGGCCAAAACAAGTTCCTGTAGACTAGAGAAGAGTATTTTAATATGGGGAGTTCAAGCAAAACAGCAGGAAATCTACTCCATAAAATCATAGTAAAACTGGCATGCTGCTTCTTATACATTTGATGTACTATTTGCACAGAGCAAATAGTTTGGCCTTACTGTTTCCTGACTGTATGCTCTTGGCCTTACTGTCTCCTGACTGTATGCTCTTGGCTAAGTACAAAGAAGTCCTTCTTAATGTAAAGACAGAAGTAGAGGGAGAAGAAGGTAAAAGTTGGAACTATCTCTTTGAGGGATAAAATTATCACTATTCTTTAAAAAAGGAGGAAAATCTGGTAGGCACCTTACTTGCAAACAGTGAAAGACAATGCCCACTGCAAGGAACATGGAATTTGAAGAAGCAATGCAGACAAGTATCACCAGAAGAAACAGAAGCATGTCATAAGAGGCGCGTGGTGAAACCTGGTTCAGTGAGACACAGCTTGGCTCCCAGGTCCAGCAATCTGCTGCTCTGGACTCCTGAAACCAACTTCACACCCTGCACTAGTTTGAAAAGGCCTTTGTTGAGAGTGAAAAAACAAGTAAGAAAACTAAACCCCTTCACTCTTTGTATGCTTTGGAATATTGAAACCCTTGGAAAGAACAAGTTTTCATTTCACTAGACCAGAAATATTTCAAGGTAGGTTAATAACCATTCCAAAAAGACAGACAAGGAGTCTTTCAGTAACAAGCTCATTTTCAACCCTACACAACTTCAGACAAATACTTTTAGACCACCAAATCATGTTCCATACTGGGTTTTTGCTACTGGTGGTTCCCCCACCTTCTGGTGGGGAATTCACTTCCCTTGCAACTAAGGGTGTAAGTACTATAAATACATCTGACTGCTTAATTTTCCTGCTGAATGCCTGTCTCAGCTTTTGCTCCTTAGCTTTAGCATCAGGAGAGGTCTAAACAAAGGGGAGCAATCTCAGGCAAAACAACAGGCAGAATTAATTCATGATTTCAGCTATCACAGGCATGAAGGACATTACAGCTGTCACTAAGTTATAAAAGCTCATTTTATTTGAAGCCCTTCGCTCTAAGTCATTTAAATGTCACCAGAGAAAAGCTCTTATTCTGCAAACCAAGATAGCATCACCCACAGCTGGCGCTGCACTGGATGCTGTCACTCTGCTGACCTGCAGCTCTCAGGTCAAGCGAACATTATGTACATCTGTTGCCTCCGTTGTTCCATACTGATGGATCCAGTTACATGTGACAGCAGCAGTGACACTTCTTCCTGTCTACATCAAGTAATACTTCAGTTATAGCAAGTTGATTCCTTTGGGGACTCAAGAGATTGTTGTGATGAGGAAAAAACCTCATCACGCAACTTCATCTCCACAATCTGTGGTTTAAATGTAATATACTGACATCATGCCACACTTGCTGCATTTCAAATCATGTTGGGGGCAAAAGCCCTCAACAACAAAATAAGTATGTCTGTGTTTTATGTACCCTTATTATAATAAAAGAAGAACAAACCCTTAAGACTGAATAATAAATGCAATGGCCTGAATCATTCCAGTATTATGTCAGTGTTTCCAGTGGTTTGTAACATGGTATAAGAAACAAGCACAATGATTTCATTGTGGAAAGATATATAACCTTACTACAAGAAGAATACCTAATAGTTTTGATTTTGGTATTGGCAAGAAAGAGAAGGGCATTATCTGGTTTAATTTTCTTGCTCTGTTTATGGCATCAGAAGCCAGCTTTGTGCCTTAAAGCTTCCTTGCCATTCACTTGGGCAACCAGCTCATCTCCAGCACTGCTATTTCTGTGGTGCTACAGCAAAGCTCTCATTTGCCCATCATTCACCTTTATCTGACACCCTAAATGCTGGAGTTATGGGGTATTATATCTAACTTCCCTATGTTCATACCAAAACACTACTTTACAGAGTAGAGAAGAAGTGAGTTTGTGCTCTGAGACACAAGAGTACTTCAGATATAATGCATCAAGCAAGATACCTACATTTGCAAAGTCAAAGTGGCAGCAGTGAAGGATCATGAAGTAAGCAGTTATCACTGCTTTTAATAGCAAAAGTGTATCAGCATTCCTAGAAAATTCCAAAGATTAGAAAAACCTGAGGTGGCAGAGAGTACGAGGTTTAAGATTAGTGATGAACGAGCACAGCACTAATCACTTAAGAAACTTCAACTTCTAACAGCCAAAATGAGCCACACAGGTATGAACCAAGAGAGAACATGCTGACCATGCTCCATGCTTATCTACCTTATCTACCATGCTTGCTTGATAGGGACTGAAGGGAGAAGAGCTGCTATTGGAGAGGTAACAGTAACTGAGGAAACTCTATTATACCTCTGCAACTTGATACCCGTTTTAATTCCAGATCCTGTCACCTATTTTCTTGCACAAAGGTCTGTTTACTTGGGCTTCCTATGCCAAGGGTTGAATCACAAACATCTTTAGAAAGAGGTTAAGGGTGGGGAAAGGAATCTGAAAAGTAGGAAATTGAGTAAACATCTACAGATCTTTCCCCCTGCTTGTATGGAATATGTTGGGGGTTTGAATATATGCCACTAAGTGCTCACATTCATGTTAAAGTGGGGCTGTTGCCTCCCTGTGAGTCAAGGGTGGACACTGGACCGAGTCCCAGTGCTGGTTCCTGAGGTTCACAGACAAATACTAGAAGTCTATAGGAAAACATAATATTAATACAGGTTTGCCTTGAATATCTCTTTAATATTATGCATAAGGATTTCAAAATGTATTTTCTACTACAGCACTGAATAAATCCCTCAAAAGTATTTAAGATTCTGTAAAAGAGAATGTCCTTTCTCAAGTATAAAGACTTAAAAACCCCACAGTAACTAAGAGAAACCTTAGCAGTCTCTAAGCTATAGGAACAACCTGGATTACCTCCCCTGCTCATCCTTCAATTAACTTGGGATTTTCAATAGTGAAAACTAAGTGCTTTGATCTAAACAGCAGTAACAAAGAAATACTCGCTATTAAGTTTCTTCTTTCCCAAAAGCAACCATTAATACTTAATTAATTGCCTAATTTCACTTTTCAAAGCTTCATAATTAACACACACTCAGGTAATTTAAGTTCTAACCCACGATATTCGACTTCATTACAAAGCTCAGTGAAAACACTGACATGCAGCTTTGCTTTGAAGTATCCTGGCCCTGCGTTCCCGCATGGAAATGACTGTTTTCACAAGTGATACTACGTAGGAGAGCTCAAATAAGTTTCTCTTTAGAAACTACACTACAAAGGCAGCAGAGCTACGAGTCCTGGCAAAGTCAAGCACCACATAGGAAGAAGTGAAACAAATCAGTGACAAGGCTGCCTAAACGCCTGCTAGCTTTATAAATAAACTTGCATTTGATTTCATGAGCCTTACCTGACACAGAGACTGTGTGTGACCTTACTCCTTGCTTCTCATTGTTGGCCAGCCTGTAAAAGAGAGGTTGGAAGCGCTGAATGCTGTACATTCTTCCCGGTCACATACACTGGGAATTCCTCCTAACAGGGCACCTACTGTAATTAGCAGGGCCAATCCATTCCTTGCAGTGACAGCTTTGGAGGGGGAGAGAAGTCAGAAAGGAATCTACCATTTCAAACCCATCTGGGGGAGGGAGAGCAGAGAGAATGCGCTCCCGTTTCCATCAGCACATCGATGCACAGCGACAGAGCAAATAGAAAGGAGAAACCAAAACCCAAGTTTAACAAGCTTTCAAGATTAAGCTGTGCACTTCTAAACACGGTCAATGTGGGGAGATGGTGCTTCTACTTTCTGTATCATCTATTGGGAGTATGAACAGCTTTTGTCTCCAAGATGACTTATCCTGCACAATTTAAAACCAATTTAGATGTCAAGCAAATAAACCCAGTAACATTTAAATGTAATTAGGGATAATTGTTCATTAGCATCAGAAATTCCAATGAATTCTTCTATTTCTTTTCCACATAAACACAATGTTAACTGTATGAGAGTACTGAACTTGATGCTTTCAGAAACCTGGAATTCCAGCTGGCAAAGGCACATCTTTCCAGATGCAAGATGCTGTTGGCTCCTAGTTTTACATATCTGAAAAGAGCCCATCCCTCTGCTGCCAGATGAAGAGCACAGGCAGTGCCCTTGTTTAAACAGACTCAAGCATACAAATTCGGTTTTGATAAACTGTCCCAAAACCAGGAAGAAGCTTTTCTTTTCAATCCTATTTTATCCTATAAATAAAAAGGATTAACTTTATGTAGTTAGAAGGTTATTGTGTTCCTCAGTTGTATGTATTTCAACAAAACCTACTTTTTCTCTTCCATTTGAGTGCACACTAAGTTTACCAATTTTACTGCTTCCAGCCCCAACTTTATTTCCTTTTCCTGTCTTCATTTTCACTCCTCTCTTTCTGCACTATGAGAAAGCTACCTGGCTAGCAAAGGACCACAACAGGACCTGTGTAGGAAGAACAAGCACTAGTATCTGAAGTGGCTGGTTTCTTGCAGATTCAGGAACAAATTGCGTCCCATACTCCATCCAAATGGTAAAATAGTAACGCTGGACTCCTTCCAGGAACCAAGGAAGAAACAGAATGAGGTGGCTGGAGCAAAGCAGGCACAGTCCATGTGTCCCAAAAGGAAGAGAGAAGAAACTATAAACTGCTAAATTTCATTTGGTCTTTTAGCAGTTATCTCCTGCTACTGGGTACTGGTGATGCTGCCTGATAAGGGTCAAGGAGATGACCTGATGATACGTGACTTTAAACCAGGTCTGAGCGTGGCTATTGAGAAAGCAGCCAGATTAAAAGCAAGCAGAAAAACCCCAAGTGGCTTGGTTAAAGGACTGAAGTTTAGGAAGCCACAATAAGGAACTGCCCATGGAAAGGGGAGACACCCATCCCAGCTTACTAGATAGGATGGAAACCTATCCACTGGCACCAGGAGTGTGAAGAATCAGGAGGAATTAATGGGCTTGCCTACCACTGTGTTATGGACTAACAACTCCAACTACATAAGAAGTATTCTTAGTTCAAACAGAGCTTAAATTAGAAATCTTTTCTTATTCACCTTAAAGCCTGGGAAGGAGAAGAATGCAGAAGTATCTTAGCATACTCTATATACATCTAATATATAGCATATATAGATCTAATAAGAATTATTAGATGCAGCTAGCATCACCAGCATACCTTGGGTACAGTATCACCATAAAACCAGCCAGAGGAAAAAATGCAAGATCAGCATTTTCTACAAATCCACAATTACTACTGGAGAAGAATTTTCTACATTACTATATTTAAAACAATCGATTAAGCAGCATTTGCTGTGTGAATCGTTATTCTTTCTTACACTGAACCCTGAGATCCAAACTTCAACTGGCCCCAGTATGGAAGCTTTATTAACAACAGGTGACATGGCAGAATCATGATAGAAAGAAAAACACTTTCTGCGTTTCACATAAGCAGAAAAGGGGACAAATAGGAAAAACAAGAGCATGGACTGACTGGGATTGAAACCACAATTCAAAGCTGTTCAGCATCACTCCTGTAATTAGATTTACTCATGGACACAAACTAAATCGCCTGAATCCCACTCAAGTGTTTTCAAATTCCTTCTTTGGTGACTGTCAAACATGATGGATGCATTATGCACTTCTCCCCCCACATTTCATTTCTGATATCTTTACAAGTTTAATACTGCTGTCAGTCATTTACGCCCCATGGTCCCAAATCACCACCTGCTATTTGTCCTAGAACCCAAAGGTAACAATAAAATGAAGCACGTATAAAAAAGTCCTAAAGCATCATTTAAGCAAAACTATGTTTAAAAATGTTTTGTTCTTAAAGCTATAAGAAAAGAAAGCACAACACTTACTTTGGTATCGATGGTAAAGCTCTTTCACCTTCTGTGTAAACGAGAAGAAAACACAATTAAGACTTTTTCAGGTTTCCAAATAAGCTCTCTCAATGTGCAATGTAACACATACAGGCCTGAAACAACCATCTTGCAGAGCAACCTCTGTCAATTCAAAAGACTGTTCTATACATATATTAAGAGCAGTGTCTCAACACAACTCCTGAGCAGTGATACAGACCTTTTGGCAAACTCTTATCTGAGAGAACAAACTAGAATACGTAAGTTCTTATTTATTCTTAACAAATAACTCCAATAAATCACCTGCAGAAGGTACGACAGTATCTCATCTCTAGAAATGCTTCTATCTCCAAGATGTGCTAAGTCCTGGTATATAAATAAAACAACAAAACTTCCAAGTAAGACAACTGAAACAAATCATTAAAACACGTAACTTATCACATGGGTTGAGATTAGGTGATAGTAATGCTGAGCAGCCAGAGATGAAGTTAGCTTTTTGTAATCTATTTTCAAATCTTTGCCAGTCTTTCTATGGTAACGGTACTGCTACAGGTTGGGCAGAGAAGAGATTCAGAGCAGCCCTGCAGAGAAGGACTTGGGGGTGTTGGTTGATGAGAAAATGAACATGAGCCGGCTTCAGTGTGTGCTCGCAGCCCAGAAAGCCAACTGTATCCTGGGCTGCGTCAAAAGTGAGCAAGCCTCACTCAGGACTGCTGCAGAGAAAGGATTCCAAGAACCCAACCATCTTTTGGCAGAAGAAGTGAGAAGTTTAGCTTGTCAACAGAGAATCTAGCTTGCTTCTTCTGTACTAGCATGTACTAGTGGAAGGACTTTGGCAGCGCTGTGTATCAGTGTAAAACAGCACAGTAGCTAATGCTACACAGTTACAACAACCTTTCTAGATGCTGTTTCCTTATCACTCCTGGCTACACATCTTTGGACGTTTTAGATATATGTGTGGAGAAAATCATCGTAACTTTGTCGCTGAATATCTGCAAAAGGAAGAAAATTGTACTGGAAGTACAGGGTGAATGCAATTTGGTAGTGGCCAGGTTTTTAAACAACCTGCAACTGAGATGAAAATCAGATCTCATTATGATAGTGCTGTTGCTCCAACCTGGGAAAAGTTAAGTTTTTTTCTGGCAAAAGTTTTTGATCCTCCGATTGAAAAAGCCCCACCAAAACAAACCAAAAAACCCCGAACAACCGAAAAAACCACCAACCTAAATTCAGAGCAGGGGAAAGAAAAGGTGATGAAAGGAGAAAAGAAAATAACTGAGGAAAGAATCAAAGGAATTGAAGATATAACAATAAGAGGAGAAAGAAAAAGAACTTCAGAAAAATTGAGTCAGAAAATAAGGAGGGGAATACTGAGGAAAGGGAACAGAGAAGAAGGGAACAGAACTGAAAGTAATATAGCATTTGTGTAATTTAAATTTGCCTTTAAATCCAAAATCTATTTAAAACTTTGCCAGATCTAGAAATAAAACAGAGAGAAGTTTGTCTTTCTGAAAACAATTTGAAAAAAATCCTGAACAACCTCAAGTAGATTTTTTTGAACAAACAAGACTATAATACTACAGAGGGTAAGTAACAGGCCTTCCAAGAAGCATTTTTTTCCCCTCTGATTGCAGTTGTCTAGAAAGCACCCAGCACTTTATAAGAAAAGACATATTTCCTTTTCTCTTGATGTTTTTTACTGTGATTTTTTAAATCTGCAACTGGAGAAATTAAGAAGTTTGATGGAAACAGTCCGGAAGTTACACTGGGAAAGAGACAACTTCAATTAAACTAAAATCAAAGCTCCAGTATGACCAGAGAGTTTCAAATATTTTGAATATCAATGTTTTGTCTTGGTATTATCATCTCAAGTAAGTCTCTTCTGTATCTGACCTTCACTTGCACTTGTGTGATAAAATTATATGTACTCCTATTTGACTAAAAATTTCTTAAGTAATAGTAAAAAAATCTGTAAAGAAAACATAACCTTGAGACTGCACACTGTCCAGCACCCACTATCTATTTGAAAATGGGTGTAAAGTTCCTGATGCACAGTTGGCACTGATCACTTGCTAGGTACAGTTGCAAATGATTTCATGCAAATACCTCTACAGTGAGTCTGCAATGCACCATCAAGGTTTTCAAAGCCTTCAGTCGTTCAGGATCCCCACACTAGAATGACATCCTGAAAAAGCCAGTCTGACTGTACGAACCTGGATTTCCAAAGTGATTCTTCACCAGATCCTTAGAAATCCCATTCCTTAACACTATGCTATTTCACATTTTATCCCAACACTGTTCTGATGTATGCTGCATGTTGTTCAGAAGCACTCATTCTTTTAATGCATACTGTTTTCAGGGCAATCACACACACAGAAAGAAAAGGAACAACTCAAAACATGGTGTTGACATTGAGGTAATCAACACTGTCTGGGATTTATTGTTCTCGATACAAAAAAAAATAAAAGGCAGAAATCTTGTGAACATGACTTGATAAGCATTTTGCATGTAGAATTCCCTTTGAAAAGCACCCTCTGAAAGAGGGGCTCATCTTGTCCCTTTGTGCATTAACTGGTGAAACATGTCAAAGGTGGTGACTCTCAATTAGAAATCAGTTACAAGACCACCTTAAAATTAAACTAATTTAAATATGTCTTCATGTGTAAAGAATGCCCTTGCTTTCTACAGACATCAGTTGTAAAATTGTATTGAATGATCCAGTATTTCCTACAGCCATAAATTATGTGGACACTGTGTGCAAGCTGTGTAAGTGAGCCTGTAAGATTCCAGTTCAAATGCTGAAAAGAAAAGGACTCCCTGTGTTTGTGGAGGATCTCATGTAGCAACAGTCTGTATCTGCCTTTCTCTCAAATGGAGAGTATCCAAAAGTTAAACCATCTGCTGGGGCCTATATTTAAGATTAAGCACTCAGCCTGTAAGCCAAGAGGCATGATTGATTCTTAGTTTTAGGACACAAAAATGTTAATGTGATATACATTTTTTGTTATGCTCTTGGTGAACATTTCCCCGTTTAACCTGAGCCCGTTTAGAACTAATGAGATCAGCATGGCTTGTTACACTTGAAGTACTTGTTCTACCTGCAGGCATCTGAGACTATTTTCCCTCTATATGGCATGTTCAGAAAGAATCTTTGTACAAAATGGAAAAATGGTGAGAATAGTATGTTTGCACAGAAGATAGAACTATTAAATAACATGCAAACCTGAGTTAGCTTCTTTTCAGGTATAAACAGGTCCTTCTAGTGCAGCCTGACTAACATTTATGCACAGAGGCTATTACATACCTCTCAAAGATTGCCACAGTATACTTTTCAGTTTTAGGAATATTAGAAAAATTCCACTTCTTAACCAGGCATACTCTGAATCTTATTTGCTTGGGAAAAAAAACCCCACATATCTAATCTTTCTGTAGAATAGTCAACACCCTGTTCTAGGAACAAGTGATTCTGCAATAATAAAGGCTTTCTGTCTCTACAGAGGTTCTCAGGTCCTTATTGCTTTTGGATAATGGTCACCTTCTGTTTGGATTTGCTGAATGCATTTATCCTGGCTGACAGGCCCTCTGATTCCCATAGAGTTGACTGCAGGGTTGTGTGCGTGAAAGCTTACACTGATTCTAACAAAACACCTTGTTTACATGATCTGTCTCTACCCAGGGATGTGCTATTTTCTTTCTTTTGTTTAAACAATCACCACAATGAGCCATTAGACTAAACGACCTTACACAGCTGATAACAAACCAGCTGAAGGAGTATTGACCAGAAATACAAACCCTGATATTTGTCTGTCTCTGTGGAGCTTTCCAGAGGACACTCTATTTCCAGCTACAGGAGTATCAGCTCTGCACTGATGTGACTGTGTGGAGCTGTCACTGACTCTCCCACAAGCCACCGACGACCTTGCCAAAGTCAGTGCTCGGACATCTCCTTATCACAGATTTGTGTTTTTCTTGTCATAAGCAAGAACTAGATGAGAGGAGAGGATTTAGAAGCTAATCACAGTAGGACCTTGACTGAAATATATGCGTTGACTTCCCCTCTGAGGGAGCCTGTGTCTCTTCACTGATCGCTAGGAAGCTCTGAGAGACCAGCCAAGTACTTAAGCAACTGGAACAGCAGAATTTAAAATCCAGTCTCCCCATCATGAGTGAGGTGAAGTACTGGGGCCTCCATCCTGCCAGCTGATTTTTGTGGGGGACTCCTGAAAAATTATTATTATTTGTCACTGTGTATGGTGATCCTGTGTAATTAAGTTCTCTATAAAACACATTTTAAAGGTGTTTTGTGCAGTTAGAGCTACCACCACCTACCTGTTACTAAAATAGCACTATAGTAATGTAGGCCTCTCTGTAGCAACAGTGACTGAAGAAGAAACCACTTCAGGCTGACTGACAGGAGTAAGCAGCGATGAAGCATGTTGCATGAGAGCACAATGAAGTTTGTGTGTGTGTTTGGGTGTTTTTTTTTTCCCACCCCAAATAAGTAATATATAAAATTAGGTATCAAAGATATCTATACAAAGGCATGTTTCATATTCATTATTCTAAACACAGGATACAGGCTATTTTAAAATATGGTGTAAATTAACTTTCACCATCTGCTTACACCTAAAACCATAAGGATAGCTTCTAAAGATACTTGATGTGAAAATTACTATAGATAGGTACTAAAAGAATGCATGCCCTCTAAAATTTTCAGTTAGAAAGCTCGGTTACATATATATATATGTATCAGTTACATATATACCTACATAAATATACAGAAAGAAATTATACATTAAATAAAAAGTGGCAGTAAGGAGTTATTGAAAAGCCAGAACTCTTTGAGCAGTTTAATACAAAGATTGAGTTCTAAAATATAAGCAAAATTTTTGATGTGTGTTGCACAAAATGCAGAAATACTCAACAAATGCTTCTGTCCTATATCTGGAAAGAAGCTAGATCACACGTTTCTCATGCACTGATAATGGAGATTAGTAACTATGGAGGATTTTCAACAACATCTACTAGAAATAAACATTTTTAAATCAGCAAGCTAGATAACTAGCATCCAAAAATCCCTTAAAGTATTGGTTGAGGAAATGTCTGGTATGCCAATGCTGTTTGTTAGTAAAGCCTGGAATAGTGAGGAAAGTCCAGAAGAGTAGAAATGAGCTAACATTGATTCAATATTAAAAAGAAGGACATAAAGGAAGGCCTGAGTAATTATGCTGCTATGAGATTAGGCCCAGACAGAATAATAGGAAATGTGGCATGCAATTCAGTTAATAGAGTGAATGGATGGGAATGTAATTCATGTTTTTCAGGAAAGTTCTGTGTTCTTTAAATTGAGAATTTTAAACTAAAGTGTTGTTATATTTAAATAAAATTCCAAGTTTGCTTGGTGAAGGTAACTGGACAGGTAAAACAGTATAGTTCATAAGATGTTTACGTCTTATCTAGAACTCTGCTGGGCATTGCCACTGCTCACACATTAAAAAAATTTACCAAGAGTTTTAAAAAGTAATTGACAAATCAGATAATTTTTCCCTGGAGACTCATTCTGTCATTTTCGAGCCTCATGCTATTCAGCAGTTTTGCAAATGATCTGGGGCTAAATATGAAACTACTTGTGCTAAAGCTATCAGGCAAAGAAATGGTTGCTGGAATAACATAGAAGAAACAGATTAAGTAATAAGCTGATCCCATTCCAGCAAGGCATATTTTAACACAGCTAAATAGAGGACATACATGAAAGAAAAAGACACGATGACAACTCCTTCTGACTGTGCAACAGCAAAGAAAATTGTATGTGGAAAAGGTTAGTTTAGTTGTCCTAATAAAAAGACAATACTTTTCCCTGTACCTTATCTTCCTCATATCCTTAACTAAATCAGGACTGCAAAACTACACCACCTATTCACACTGAAACACCCGAAGTTACAGGTCATGCTGCAGATGATATTTCTTATGAACACCTAGTGTGATGAATACATCCTTGGCTATATTTATTTGGAGTACTGAGCAGGACAAGAAAGATGATAGCACCTCTGTGAATTATGATGGTGTGCCCAACATTACAATACTACACACAGTCTTGCAATGGAATTTGTCTCATTTAATCACACACATTCACTGAGTAGACTTCTGCTTGTGTTAATCTCTAGATGGCTTTCATAGTTAATGGAAATGAGTTTACTTAAGGAGACGCTCTTTTCATTACAAAAGACATTGTAAAATAGCTTGGACACGGACGTTTGTGGCACACAGTAAGTGTCAGATACTTTAAAAATATCTGAGAAACAGGGAGAGCATGTAAAGTTATGCCAAGCTGCCTGAGAATCATGTACAAGAAGACCCCACAACTGTTTTTGTTATGAGTCTAAAAATTCCTTAGAATAAGGAAGAAACAGAATAATGAAAGGATAAATTGGTGGTAGCTAAACAGGGAGACCAAATGGAGACCTGGTCATGGATATGATAGAGCTTACTAGGCAGGGTGGATGTTGTACACTGTGTAGATACACTAAGAGAAAGAAGCTCTTCTTCAAAGAGCTGACAATAGACAATATAGCTGAGATGGACATAAGATGTCCATGTTATCTCACTAAGGTGAGGTAAGAAACTGAGGGCTGATATTAAAAAAAACTTAAGTGTTTCAAGTAGATTTGTAGTAAGAGTTTCAACAATGATGTAGCTGACTAGGAGCTTAAACCTTGCTGATTGCACTGGAAGCTGGGTTCCTTACCTGCCAATTGCAAATCCACAGCTTTAGTTTAGGAGCAACCTAAGGTTGTCTCTGAGGTAGCAGAATGAACTAGTGGATACCTCACAGTTTCTACAATTTTTAACAGCTGCCTTGTCTCACTAGTTTGGGTATGACACAGCATTAACATTACAAACCAGAGGTAAGTGTAATGCCAAGTGAATTAAGTCCTTAAAACATGAGCTCCTTCCTGTGGGGAAACCTCCTGAAAGCCACCATGCTGTGATGGTGCAAATTGTTGGCAAAGAGCCAGGTCCCAGGCTAGATAGTTTATTTCCTAGGTGCAAACACAAGGCATTTCTCTAGAGACAGCTATCCATACCTCCTTTCTGATGGGGCCATCTGTCTACTCCAGCAATGTTAGTTTTAAAAAACTTTACAAACCATCAAGAGCTCTCCAGGATCAAGGATAGTGCTCCAGAATTTTCAGGAAAAATTGTTGTGTGATTTGGCATTTCCAAACTCATATTCAGTTGGACATATATTTGAACTAGCTAAAGTAGTTTGAAAGGGATGACAGGAAGGAAACTTCACCTTATTAATACAGTGCTAACTCTTAAAAAAAAAGTGAGCATGCCAACTGTTAATGCAACATTTACAAAAGTGTTTGCAGGTTTTATCCAAGCTGTATCCCTGTCCAGCTAGTGAAAATGCTGTAACCTCCCATCCAAACATGCCCCTCTAACCCTTACTAATTCCCACATTTTTCTCATTCCTCTGCTGTAATGTTAGTTTGCTTACTAAAGTGTGGGTACCTAACTTGAGGTCCAGCTGCTACTGTTTGCGAGCCAATCCATAGGACTGTGCATATTTTTGAAACACTGAGGCTGCTGTTTCCCTGTAGAAAGTAAAAGCATTTCCCTGATAATGCACAACCAGCTGGCTGACCAGTTTTTGCATATGTACAGTCAAGGCCTATTGTTCTTCATTTTGCAGTGTTCCGAAAGATTCACCGCTGATTAGAGTCCCAAAAGAAAACTTATCATCTCTTAATTGATTCACTCAGAATTCCCAGGAACCCTTAAATTCTTTTTGCTCATCAGATCTTAAAAGAAAACAAGAGTAAAAGATGTATTACTGTCTGACCAAAAGGTAGTAAAGACATTTTATGCAGGATTTAAAGGACTGCTTATGAAGCAAGATAAACTTTGAAAAAAGCAACTTTATACGTTATAACAAATAACTATGGATAAACACTTAAGTAAAAATAAAAGTTATGAACCATGGTATGAAATGCTCCAGCTTTTGTTTAAGCTGAGTTTTAATGTCTTAAAAAGACATTTATGTTGTGGTATGTTTCCTGGACTGAACATCTATGTTATATAAAGGCCACTGACGTGCTCCCTTCCCCCTTCTGTTTATAGCTTTTTTAGTTTAGATCAATCGCTATTCATCTGAACATGAAGAGCCACTTCTGATACATTTCACTCAGTGCTTTCTCTATCACAGCAATCAATAAATTAAAAAAAATATAAAAAGAAGAAATCAATGAAATTTTATCAAGCATGAAATGGCGTTTTAACAAAACAGGGGGATTTGCTGAAGTAATGTTTCAGTAAGGAAGGAAATACCATTGACTTTATTACAGCTGCCTAATGTTTTCCACGAACTGCAGAAAATAATTCATTGTATCTTAGTGACCTACAATAACAGCTGACTGCTTGCACTTGATGGAAATGTGATTTGTGCCTACCAAAAATTAACTACTTAACTTCTCCATATTCTTCTCTCTAGCAACACATTAGTTTCCTTTTCGTTCTGTTTTGAACTGCTTCCTGAGATGTGAACAGCAGTAAACACAAGCAGCAATTGCTATGCAATGTTCCTCCATGAAAGAAGAAAAATAAGGGCACACTGCATGTGTGAGCTGTAAAACTCCTGCTGGGCTCTAAAAGACTGCACTTAGATGAGGCCCCTTCTTTTTAACAGTAATTTTATCTCAAAGGTCAATGACATAATAAATATAAAGGAACATTTCTGACAATTGCACATGTGCAGACACATGCAGATGTATGCACACTCAGCAGATAGTTCCAGGGTTAGAATGTTAGAGAAGACGCAAAACCTACAGTAAAAGTTCAGGGCTGGAATGGGTGAAGTGACAACATAAAAGGAAAAGCAATAATTTGCCTAAGTTGCATGAAGAAAAGTGAGTGGGGATGAGGCAGGAAAAACAGGAACAAAATCTTTGTCTATTGAGACTTATTAGAAGATTTACTCTCACTGTTATTGCTGGCTCTGAGAAACAGGAGACGGATGCAAGCTATCCTGCTGCAACTGACTTTGCTGTAAGTTCAACAGATTTCCTATTCGCCGTGTAATACCCTCCCTTCACTTCACAACTTACACAATATGTTTTGTCCTTACTCACTAAGAGCACCAAGATATTGTATACACATCTATGATGATAATACTGTACATATACATAGTATCTCTCCACAGAGTGTAAAACTGTATGTAGGTACATCACATATACAGTATCTATGAACATATACATCTACATTGCATGCATATACAACTGTTCATGGATAGTCATGCTGTTTACTAGGGAAGAAGAATTTGGCCGGGGATTGCAAGCAAATTTTACTTTAATAAAAGGTGACCTGGGATCCTTCATGTCCATTCAGAACAAACAAGGATGAACATTTCACCTTCAGATTTGATCAGTAGTGTATGCCCCCATAATTTGTGTGAAAAACAGATATGAAAAAGAGATACACCTAATTCAATTTTTATTGTATACTTGAAAAGTAGCTGTATATCTTTGAAGTGTGCCGTCTGTCTTTTCTAGTCTTACTAGTTCAAATTAGGATAACTAGCATGAACCCAGGATACTTTCACTGAAGTAATGAAACTACAGACAGGTAACACTAGTGCAGGGAGACCCTGGAGTCTCCATTCTATGAATCCACATTGGTGGGATTTTGTTTTATTCTTTCAAATGGGTGAATGGAAGAACCACTTCACATTACTGAAATGAAACAAGACTGTGAGCAAGGAGGTGTTAAGATACCACTGGAAATGGAGATCAGCCCTTTTAAACTGGTTGAAGAACTGTATTGTTAAGATTACTGTAGAAGCCTAGACCTTCATTTTATATTCTAGTGAGGAAATTTCATAGTGAACACTAGAGTGGATCTCATCAGCAAAGAAACTGTTTTCCAACTCACTCATGCATGATGTCACGGTATCACTCACTGTAATAAGACAAATATCAGTTCCTCGGAAGATTACATTTAAAGTATTAAGCAGGCCTGCTTACGAGTTGAGGTATTTTAATATCAGAAGGTAAGAAAACATGCCTGTTATTTAATCCTACCATTTCTCTATTTCTCCCACCTGCTGTTTAAAGTACTGGACCCATGTGTCAATTCCCTCTATGCACATCAAGATGCAACTGGACTCAAAGAATAGCTGAAATATCTAAGTAAAAAGCAACCTGGGGTTGTCAAACCAGAACGAGCTTTAGATAATGAAAAGTTTAACTCTCCTGTTACTGCGATGTCATTCAAGAGAGTTCCCTGAGATTGTGCAGTATTTTTTTTTTTTTTGTCTTTTTATTTGTTTTATCCTTCCCGTCAAAGTGAAATGATTGGGTAACTAATTCTCAGAAGCTACAACAAGACTTAATGCCCCCATGAGTATCTTTATATTGAGTTCACTTTTACCTGGTGAAAAGAAGCTTAGAGTCATATAGACCTACTCTTTCCCTTTTCAGGGATTTAAATAAATGAAGAGAAAACATGTAATGTAAACCTTGATAAACAGGTTCAGACTGATAGCCATATACTTAGATGTAGTGAAAACCAAATACTACAGAAGGGGAACACTCATTGAGAGCTGTGTTGTAACAGGCCTTTCAGTGCACGCCATAGCTAGCTTATGTGGTTCTTACAAACTGAAGGTGGGTGACAGACAGATTTCATTTTTCTTAACCTCACAGAAAACATCTATTTGATGCAAACAATTTTTTGAACAGTTTTATAAAAAGTACTGCAAAACTTTCTGTCTCAGTGGGTATTCCAACAGCATGCTTTCGGCATTATGTAGAAAACATCACTCACTGATACCCATTCTTTGTTACTGATTTCACTGGATATACTTTCTGGGATATAAGAAGCAAAATACAGGTGCCTAAATTGCTTTCTCTACACCACCATTTTCTACACTTCACCTCCTCTTCAAATATCTCTTCTCCCTAAACTAAATTGCCTCAATAAAATTTAGTCTGCCTTTTTGTTCAAATCTGTCTCTGCTCTAGTAAGAATGAGTTAGAGACTAAAAATAAAGTTAAATTTACCATATTGTTTTTGAGCTTGTGTGAACTTCACACTCAGGTTAGAGTGGTAAAACTGTTTCTATGGGGCATTAAAATTTTACAGTAGTATTCTCAATGTTTTCCTTAGAGTGACTTAATTTCTTGCTTGCTTTGCACTGAATGGTTAAAATGGTGCAGACTTTTTCGTTTAAAATAATACACAGGTTTTTCCATCTGATTTATAGCATATCAACATGCATAGTTTGATTTCCTTGACTTACCTACACTGAATTCTATATGTCATCATGTTTCTACATTTTGTTATCTTCCCTTGAAATTCTTCACTAGCCTCTTGCTGTTTTATCACAACTTTTCCCCATTCTACCAACACTGGTACAGATTCATAAGACTATTTTTTTTCTCCAAGTTAAACATCAGGAAAGGAACTCTCACTCACAGTAAGATCGTAGAGAGTCCTAACCAAGTAATACCACACTACACAATTTTATATTTTAATGTTATTATTTAGAAAATGCCTTACTGTAAAAAGAAGCAGTGAGAAATCTGCATAAAGATTACTTACCTCACCAGTAGATAATAGTGCTCCCAGTGGCACCAATGCCGTTGGGAATGGCAGCACTGAAGTAAATACAGTTACACAACACAGCTGTATCAGTGCTAAGGCAGAAAAGAATCAGTCCCGTAACCTTTGTTTATATGTTTGCACAATATTATTTAAAGAGTGAAACATAAATCCTTTTTTTTTTTCCTAAAGGACACCTTCCAGATGAGCATGTAGTGATATTCTGTACACTTTTTCATTCCTGTGTGTGTATACTTTGTCCAAAAATGTATTTCATGGATCTGTTGTCTTCTATGGTCAATATAATTGTTCTTCAATACAACTCAGGAGATAAGATGTTTAACTGTGCTCTTTCTCAGGTTACAGCCATTCCTAAATACAACCTGGGAAGTTGAAAGATTATCCTTCAATGAATTTACCCTTGTGCACACCAAAGCAAGTACAAGTAAGGCATGTAAAATTAATCCCCATAGTGTTGCGGACTTTTGAATGTATTTCAGTCAATGTCTGCAATTCGGTCTCATCTTGGTGAGTGTTTCAGTATCTGATACATCAACATTTTCCTACTGTTGCTTCTTGACAGAAGCTGGGGATGTTTATCTACTGGAGTTAGATGCCTGTTACTGCAGCTGTCAATTACTGTATCATGGGCGTGTAGCAAAACACACCTCCAGTGCTATGATTGGCATGCCTTTCGTGAGCTGCCAGCTTTCCAGACAAATGTAAAAGTCCCGAGGGTACTGTAGCAGAGAAATCATAGTGGAATGCTACAACGAGTTAAGATCAGAAACCCTGCAAAGTATAAAACTTCAATGAAACTCACTGGTCTTCTGTGGAAATAATAGTCTTCTCTCAAACTTGTTAAATATATCCAGACAATGAGACAGGTTGCTTGCCAGGTGAAATTTCTTTTCTTTTTTCTTTTTTTTTTAAATCTTGTGGAATAGTAGAGATAAATCCATGCCTAGATCACCACATTAATTGCTAAAGAGATTGATACAAGCCCATATAAGTGAAATATTTGGTACTTAGCCAATATAAGGCCTTTCGGAGGCCTTAGCTAAAAGGAACTTGAAATAGATAATAAATTGAAGTCCCTTGCAGTTTTGCCTCTCTCTGAAGTTCAGTGGATGGTGGTTTGCATGTCTGACACCAAGAAGTACCTCTGATTGGTGTCTGTCAGGTTTACTAGGGTGCTTTGACATTTCAGACCCCTGTCAATCCATGAACTTGGTCCTCCACAATGAATACAGGCAAATGGGACATCTCTTTTTCACATGCTACAAGGATGAAAAGCATGTGAAAAAGATGTGTATGCATCTTGCTGGGAGCTGGTGCAGGCAAGCAGTTTCTGGGATGGTAAGACAGCTCATCTGTAAAGCGTTTCTGCTTCAGATCCACAGCTGCAAGACCAGCAAGCACTAGAGCCAGATGAGCCCAGAGAGGAGACTTTGCTAAAGGCTGGCCAGGAAGCCAAGCCACAGGCAGAGACACTGGTATATAAAATGCATTCCAGTGGTTGGCATCTGGGCCCTGCAGCTGCCAAGCACACCCAGTGTGTGGCCATGGGTGTTGGCTTCAATACTAGAACATTTTGAGGAGGAGGCCAACAACCAGTAACCAGAGAAGACAGTGCCAAGTTACTACAGAAATTACATTCATGTGCCAATTTTCATGCTATTTCAAAAGACAAAATTTTATCTCATAAGCATTGTTCTGAACAGACCCACATGACAGTTAACAGAAATATGCTGATATTTGCTAGTGGGGGGAGGGGTAAAATACTTAAATAAGTGAAAAGATGCTCCTTGGGGCACTGGTTAACAAAACAAAACCATACCCATTATACTATTCCTTAATTAATGCATGAGTTTCCTTAGATACCACAGCTCTGTTGGGGGACACAAGTCTGGTATATTTCTTTTCAAGAGACAGTGTGGGGAGAACTACATACAACAAAGATAGAGGTGAAACGAAAGATACACATCAAGGCTGAGCCAGTTTCAGCTCCAAAGACAGGCTTTGTGAACTATTAATGTGTGAGCAGAGCATCATGTGAAAACAGAAAGGTTGTATTAGACCTTTAGGACACAACAGAATTGAACACATGGCTTATAGTATCGTATATCTAACAGGATGCATCTTACCGAGTTGCAAACTATATCAGGCTGTATATCCAGCTCTCTTTGCTGGAGATTATGTCACAACAGATAATTATATTTAATAATGTGTTAAGATATGCGGTGGCATCAATATATAAGCAGAATCTTTGCCTCCCTCCTGGGAGAGTTACCTTTAAAAAATAAAAGCCCTTAGGTACTCAAAATACTTGAGCTGTGGCAGCAAAAACTTCATACAGGCTCATTTAGCAATCACATCCCATGTTAATTAGCCAAAGGGATTATTGTTTTAAACACAGCATTCATTTTCCTTTGAATGAGGCATGAGCACATTGCTCCTGCATGATTTTGCAGTCCCTGTCTCCCCAAGCCTGAAAGTAATACTGGGCTGCAGAGCTTCTCCAAAGGAGAGCTCTCTAAAAATGTGAGGGTAAGATCCCGTCTCAATGCCTCTCACAGACCTCCCACCAAATCTTCTCACTTCGCAGCATCTGCAAATTCAGTTAAGAATCTGAATGTCAATCAATGGTTTTCTCTGGCTCAGTAATCATTCACAATAATGATTTTGTTATTGAAACTTCAGCACCAGTGCTGTTGAAGATTTACAGGCCAGAATGGAATCCAGCTCTCTGGCCTTTAATTATCCTAGCTCTATAGTGCTAAAAAAACTAGAAAAAAAATATCATAAGCCACTGAATTAGGAAGATATAACTTTACAAGCTTTTGGGACATATTAATTGAGAAAGACAACATGGCAAATTGAAATAAAAAATCCTAAGTTTCTATCATATATGGACTTGAATAAATAAAAACAAAAGAAAAAACCCCAAATTGCACCAGAAATCTGTCAACAATCTACTCCAACAATTTTCATCTGAGATCTTGGCTTTTAAATGCCTATCTTATTGAGAGTATAAATTAGTGGTAAACCCTTCAGCAGTTAAAATGGCAAGAGCAATAGTCATCCTAGTTAACAGGAATGTTTTCTTAATCCAGTTAAAGATTACAAAGTGAGAAACAAGTACCTCAAATCTTAGTTTAACTCAATAATTATTTTGCCTCTGAAAATAGCTGCTGCATATTAAGTGTCTGATTTTAATCCCTTTGTTATAACTGAGAATTTACTCACCAAATTACCATGTTCATGTCAATATAAAAAATATTGTACGTGTATCACAGGAAAGCCTGTGAATTCAAATGGTAATGAGATCTTTTCTTTTCTGTTTCTGTGTTACTGGACTAGATTGTGCTGTACTGGGGCTTCTTAACAGTTTGATGTCTGTGGAACAGATGGCTGAACAGAATGAGTTACTGATGCAGATGCAAAGTTGACACAGAACCATCTCCAGGCAGTGATAATAGAGATGGATGGCTCTAGGAGGGAAAGTTCACACATTGGTGTGTCTTATCAGCACATTGTAGACCCTAAAGTCTTGACATTTCAGCTCATTCTCAAGAAAGATTATTTCTTTTTGCATTTATGCTCATTTTGTTTCTTTTGGCACTTGCCTGTTCATGACAATTGCAGGCTGAAGAAATTTAACCATAAAGATTATTTTTATTTTCCTGTTCTGTAGGAACCCTACTTGCAAGACTTCTTACAAACAGTTTAATGAGGCCATTTTGTTTCTCCTTTTAACGAGACTCTAATTCCTGCTCTCTCTCTCTGCTTTCTGCTTGTTTTTTTGGGAGAGCAAGTCCATATACCAATACATAACTCCTAAATGATCCCTGTGGCCATGTTGATCATCCATTATCTTGAAATCTCCTATTCACTGATGCCAATAGGAGTTTTATCAAGGATCTCAGCTGTTGTTTCATATGTTCCTCTGCTGTGCAGTCCACTGATCGGTCTGTCATGAGGTAGTAACTCATGCAAGATTGCATCATAGTATTGAGCATGTCTGAGGTATATTTTCTAACTTTTCCTACGTTTTATTTCATTGGAGCGTATGCATCCCATCATATGCATAAACTGGATCCATCTTGACTGCTTGAAATAAAACAGCCAGTTTGTGCTCTTTTCTCATTGCTGAGTTGTAACATTTAAATACAGGAATTATCACTGAAGAAGGTGGGAAGCTAGCACGAGGACAGGTCTCATTTCTTCCCTTCTTTCTCACTTTTTCTCATTATTCTCATTATTAATTCATAACTGTATTCATTGGCACTGCAACTTTCTCCTTCAGTCTCCCACCTGCTATGAAGCCTGACCTCTCCCAGCGCATAGTTGCACAGAAGCTGGTGCCACAGTTTGGCTCAGCAAGAAATGGTGGAGCCCTCAGCTCATCTCAGGGAACACAGCTGCTGAGTAGGAAAGTGCGTGTTTTTCATTCTGAACTTTTAAGCAACATCCAGGAACAAGCAAGTGCCTACGAAGAGGAAGTCATAAGTTGTCTTGTGACAAGCTACATAAACTGAAGTTTTGTGGTTCCGATAGGCAAAGGGAAACCAGAAAAAGCTTTCTGCAGCGAAGCGCCCTCAAATTAAAGCAATACAGATTTGTCACAGCCAACACTCCCCTTACTGGAGGGTGGGTTCTGCTTCTAGCTAGGATCAACTCAAAGTGAGAAACTCCCTGTGGTACTGGCTTTCCTTGGTCAATTTGGGCAAGGGTTAAATCCCTCCAGCCAAGCCCAGCCAGCCACTCTCCTCCTGTCTTTTTCTCTAAAGATGCCTTAACGTTAAGTAAAACACAAGAAGTTTCACCTCTACATGAGAAAGAACTCCTTTTTGTTCAGGGTGGCAGAGCACTGAAACAGGCTGCCCAGGGAGGTCATGGAGTCAATCCCCTCTACGGAGATATTCAAAGCCCACCTGGATGTGCTCCTGTGTAAACTGCTCTAGGTAGCCCTGCATGGGCAGGGGGGTTGGACTAGGTGATCTCCAGAGATCCCTTCCAACCCCAACTATTCTGTGATTCTGTGAACTCCTGCCGCCTGGATCAGGCCCTGTGTGAAGCATCCCAGCTTGGGTGTTGGGTGGTTCAACAAAGTCCAGGTCACTCACTGCAGCTCCATCATTCTCTGGTCCTTGTGCTCAGCATCCACCATAACGTATGGCAGCAATGGAGAGGGCCTGCTACTGTGCTGACACAGGTGACACCCTCAGGCAGGCCCACTCTCAGTCCCCTCACGATGACACTGCTGGTGGTTACCCTCGTGTGGGTTCACGGTGGTGGGCGGAAGACCCTGTCCCACTGGAGGTGGATTTTGCTCATGACTGTTCTTGTGCAGCTCTCTGAGGCAATCCCCCGCAGCTGTGTGAAACAAGGGGACCTGCTCGCCACGCCTGGATGCCGTTTTCCTCTCCCGCAGGACGAGTCACTTCTTGCTAAGGCGACCAAAGCGCTGCCGACAGCAAGGGAGCGGCGCGGGTGC
>JANHGB010030425.1:0-45673 GCA_026283785.1 Coracopsis vasa
CAGGGCTGCTCTGAATCTCTTCTCTGCCCAACCTGTAGCTGTGCCTGGGATTGCTCTGACCCAGGTGTAGGACCTTGTACTTGTCATGATTAAACTTCATCAGGCTGGCATCAGCCCACCTCACAAGTGTGTCAAGGTCCCTCTGGATGGCATTCCTAACCTCCAGCATATCAACCGAACCACACAGCTTGGTGTCATCAGCAAACTTGCTAATAATATTTCATTTGTATTAACATCCCAAATATTGAGTATAAATATTTCTTACTAAGATTTTTACAGAAATTATTGTTTTAAAGTAAGTTGCATTCATTCCAATGGCTAATTCTTCATTGCAAATACACAAAACCACGTAAATGTTAAACCTTTCCCAGGTATTTGCAATTTTAACTGGTGTTGTCAGCTGGCCTACAGACTTTAGTACCTTCTGTAATAAACTCAGACTTCCAGTGCTAGGAGAAGAAATTATGAATTCATGAAGTTATGGACAACTGAAAGAAATTGTCATTTGTAATGCCAAGGTAAGGTATAGTTGTGTTAAATTAGGTTTCAAGTCTCTAGTATTTAGTGCAAAACCACAGACAAGTTTCCCTCAGTTTCCTGCACCTAGTCATCTGATGCTATTAAACATTACGGAAGATGTTCACACAGGAGTCTTACATATAATGCAGGATGAATGACAGACAGGGACACTCTGGTCACTAGTAAGTGGCATTAGATGCTTGTGTGTGTGAAAATAAATCGGTTTCCTGGTGGAAATGGAACAGCAGGACTCTCCTGTTTTCACAAATGGTATTGACAATAAAGCCAGTGTGCATATTTATCTCACGTGCAGGCAACTTAGTTTCAGATTGAAACTCCTTTGTAGTAACCTAAAAGCAAAATGTATTCATATAGAAAAGATAGATTCCTTGTGCCTTTAGACATGCCCTGGCATAGCCAGCTTTGCTTTCATCTGTTGGTAAACGTTTCTCATAAAATGTGCTATGTCTGCCTTACCTTGCAAATACAGTAACCAATTACAGCCATTGTGGTGCATTGACCTTGACTAGATGCCAGACACCCACCAAGCTGCTCTCTCACTCCCTCTTCTCAATAGGACAGGGGTGTAAAGTAATGCAAAAAGCTCATGAGTCAAGGTAAGGATAGGGATATGGCTTACAGTTCCCATATTGAACAAACCAGACTCAACTTAGTGAAAATTAATTTAATTTATCGATATTTCTGGGGGCTCAGCTGTGTTATGCAGTGGGTTCACTTGAGCCAGAGAGAGGAGCTCCAGCATGCCAATCAGTGTCTGGCATGGGGCAGCCATGGTCTGTGCTTTGCTACCACTCCTGCAGCCACCCCTTCTTACCAAAATCTTGACACCGACACCCAATGCAGCCATATTTAGACAAACCTACTGAACTTTAACTGAAAAGAAAAAAAGAGTAATCACATCCTGTGTAACCTGAAGTGTCTTTTTGTGTCATTCAAGAGTTATTATGAAGTCTATGTCATCTTTAATGTATGGCTTATAGTGAATATAGTGAAATAATAGAGGTGCACAGACCATAGGAAACAGACCTTTTCAGACTGGACAGCTGAACAGGCTGATTGCTACCCCTCTTGTAGGAGTACAGTATGTTATCTCACTACTGTCCTCTCCACAAAGCCTAAATGTACATGGAAGGTCCTCTCCTTACATATATTCTATCACTGCAATATTAATTCTAACACTCTTTACTTGAATTACTCAAATCATCAAGCAATACATAATTTTTACTGCTGTGTGTGCTGAAATGATGTTCTTATGCGGAGTTTCTATTAAAATCCAGTTACTAACCAGGCAGCTTGACAAAAACCAAGCTTAATATGTGGAAAGATCTTTCTATGCATATGAAAAAGAAAAAAGAAAAGGATTTTAACTCAAGTTAGTTTTGTGTGTAGAAAACAATTTGAGATGGTATGTATGTGTAGAAACAACTGAATCATTTTTTTGTGTAAGGATCTTTGATAAAATGATAATAAGTCATTTGCAAACTTGATTTTGCGGAATAAAGTATTCAAGTCACATCTTTGAAAGACAACCCTCTTACTGCATCTTTGGCTATTCATACTGTGCTATTCCCAGTTAAATTACAAAGTAGGGTTATTTGCTTTGATTTTGAAGTGCATTTGTCATTTGCTGCAATAACTTGTCTAAATGTCTTGGTACTAAAAAATTAGGACTTTTTATGTGTTCACTTAATGATATTGTATTGTTTTCTCTAGAAAGACTGTACATTTCAGTACCATTTCTACTGAACTATTTTGGGTTTAATTCCTTTTAAGCTAGAGAGAATATGTTTTTCCACGTTTTATGCACTTTTACTTGTGCTTAACTTTAATTCATCTCCTGAATAAACAGCAATACCTTCTACTAATTTTCTATGGAGATGCATCTATAAAATCTAAATATGGTCTTCAATAAAGTAATATGTCAAATAAAGTCAAGCAGACCTTATTGATGACAAGTGACGTGGCTGGTTCCCCAAAACTTAATTACCAGATTTTTTTTCAAAGTCCTGCAAATCAGGAGTATTCTTAACAGAAAGAGCACCTGTGAACTATCCCTCCAAGACAATGGGAATAACTCTTCAGAGAAATTTCAATTAATCAGCTTATCCTGCTTAAAGGAGAATTAAAATTAGATTGGTGGAGGAAAATTTCTCATAGCATTATATTCACTGTTCAAAAGACTAAGAAAAGAGAAACAAGGAAAAAAATGAACAATTTACTCCATAACTGGCTTTGGTTAAAATCAAAGTTAGAATAAGATATAGGCAAGGCCATTTAGATGAAGTGTTTTCTATTATATTTGTAGTGTGGTAGAAAAAAATCGTATATATGTCTTTAATACTGCTGTGTTTGCAGTTCAGTAAACATGCAGCTTAAGCAAAATATCTGTGCCAGCAGTTGATTGCAGATCAATATTTCCACAGTACTGCTAAGTGCTGAATTAAGAATGTTGTTTTCAGAGATAAATAACACTGATGACTGAAAGGAAAACTGGATTTATCTAGGAGAAAGCTCAGTCTTGGAGATAGCTAAAATCTGTGCAGCTTCTGTCATGTCAAAATTGTGGTTTACCTCTTCAATAGCTAAATGATAAGACAGATACAAGACTTATAGCATGCAGAATTTCTGTGTTGCCATTTTCAGTATGTCCCTCTTAAATGCAGAGCACAATGGGCTAAAAGCTGTGCACTGTCAAATTTACACAAAATTTCAGACTTAAAATTGTACAAACCCCTCCTCCCTCCCAAAAAAAAAATAAAAAATTAATTTAAAACTCTTTCTGCTTAGCAGAAGAAACAAAGCCATCAATAGGTTTTTCTTTTAATTTATATAGACACCTTGGAAACAGCAACCAAAAATCCTTTGTCATAAAGCAGAATAAATGTTCAAAATAGTTCTGAGTGTACAAAAATAGGGGTTGCTCTGAGAAATACTCGATACATGAAATATTATTATGTTTCTAGAATAGATAGTATTTCTTCTTTGTATTCTTCATTGCATTTACAATATTTATTGAATATGGCAATAACAAAGACTGTTTGCCTGGTGCAAACGTAGAGGAGACCAGGTATCTGCCTTTATCTTCATGAAGTTTATAAAGTTTCTAGCAGATGTAAATTATGCACCCAGTGTACAAGTGGAAGGTGAAGTGATCCATGTAATCCTGAAAAAACTCTGGAATTCATTAAAACTTTTTTTTTTTTATTATTAAAAGCAGAATCAACAGTAAAAACTAACTGAGAATCCCTATGATAAACTGAATATTCTCCTTAGGAATAATTCTTAACACCACTCAAGGGACTTACTGTGTTGGCAAGGAGATGTACCTTCAAAGCATACCTTCAGTTTCTGATACAATATGTTGCTTACGTGATAATGCTGTCCTAGCTGCATAACAATATTGAATCAGTTTTTTAGATGGTAAACAACGTCTTTTTCATTCATCATTGTTTGTGGCAAATGATGGGAGTGAAATACTTCAGTGTACAGTGGATAATGAGCTATAGCTGCAGATCCTGCTCTACACATGGCAACTGGGCATGAGGCAAATAAACTGTGGCTGAAAACAACAGATTAAAAAGATATGGCAGTGTTCAAGGCCAGGCTGGATAGAGTCTTGGATGACATGGCTTAATGCAAGGTATACCTGCCCATGGCAGAGCGGTTGGAACTAGATGATCTTAAGGTCCTTTCCAACTCTAACCATTCTATGATTCTATTTTCCAGATGTAAATCCATGGCACAAAATAAGTGTATGTAGCTGTATACTCTACAGATTGTCTCCAGGTATTTCATACTCACATGATACCTAGGAGACATGTATTTATAACACAACCTTCAAAACAGATCTTCTGTGATGATACATAGGCTGATATTTTAAATGCTTCTGTGGAAGTCAAAATTGCAGACAGTTCATCACTAGTAGTTAGGAACTACTGCCCCGCATAGTTAGCTAAGTTCAGCACTGGTGCCTGGAAAGTTGTCACATATTCACCAATTTTCATAATATGAATTTTTTTTTATTGGTAATAAAGTTTAAGTAGCAATAAAGTAAAAATATTTGGTGGAAAAGTACGAACTCCTATGTCCTGCTGGGACTGAAGTTTTTTCTCTCTCTGTACTTTCCCTCCCAGGGAGGAGAGCAGCCCCTCACAGCCTCTTTGGGGGAAAAAGACCAAAAAAGCCTCCAAAAAAAACCCCAAAAAACAGCAACAACAAAAAACCCAAATAAAAAAAAAAAAAAAACCCAACCAAATAAACACAAACCCCCCACACAAAAAAACAAAACAAACAAAAAAGCAAAATTAAAAAAAACAAACCAGCCAAGGATTTGTTTTTCCTTTTTCATTTTTCTATGTAGAAGCTGCAAAAGTTAATTGAAGCCCACAGTTTCAAAGGCAAGAGGTAGTTATAAGCATGTAGATGAAGGCTGATATTGTGGTAAACATACGCAGTATTACGAGTCATTACAAATGGAGTTTCTGTAGCGCTGAGAGAGGAAGGAGATATTTCCCAAATGGCAATGCTCAATGTTAAGGGAAACACAGGTGCCAACAGAAGTAGATGGAAAAATAGCTACCAGAATATATTAAGCTGAGGAGTGAAAAAATAGATGCTGACAGGTAGCATGAGAAAGTCTCTAATATTTGATGAGCTCTGGAGAATAGCAATCCTGCTGAGTCCGCAAGAAGAGGTGAACTCAAAACATCGATAGTTTGTCGCCTCTATCCAAGGCCACCAGTAAACGCCAGCATCAATGTATTTGTGTAATTCAATCCACATCCCAGAAGGTGGTGGCTGCTATATGCTGACAAGTACTTCAGGATTACATAAACACCTGGTAAAAGAAGGACTTTTTTAAAGGGCTTTCTGAAAACTAACCTAGCAGCCACAATTCACCCCTCTGCTTCTGCATAAATACCTAGGGCTGGTCTGTCAGGTTTTGCTCCAAAAAATTAACAATTATTAATTGTGTCTATGCATCTATAGGTGCCTGTGGGATATGTGAATACGTGGCACAGTTATCTGCTCTTAATAACAACAGCTTAATAAAAGATATTCTAACAAATATTGGAACAGAATTTGTACCAATCTTTTAGAAAAAGTAACTTCATAGACTAACCTGAATAATCCTGAGAAGGGCCCATCATCTTGACTAGAGCAGAAATGACTGTGCTGTCACAAAACATAGGTTGTGATGAAATCACTTCGAGACAGAGTATATGAAATAGATAAAAGCTCAGAGAATGCATTTTGAATTTTATTCTGGTTTCAAACAGTAATAGATGGGACGGGGGGTTTCTTATATACTTACTTAGCAATTTCATAGTGGAGAGATATCAGAATCTTATCTCGCTATTACCTGTCAGCAGAATTGTACTTTAATATAAACTTTACAAGACTGGGATTTATTCTGTTCCTTCTAAGTGATGGCAAAATTGTGTGATTTTAATTGTCCTTGTAAAGAGTTTATCTTCAGGCTTATGCATACATGTGGCTAATGATAACAGCATTTGCTAAAATTGTCCATTTTTAAATCAACAGGCTTGAATAATCTTCATCCAAGATCTCTAATAGACCTGGCTGTGGAATTTTTGACACCAACATTAAAACTTTAAACAAATCTTAAAAAGTCACATGGTTTATAAATATTCAAGGACCTCAACACAATTCTGATATTTTGAAGAGCAATAAAGCATACCACTTAGGACTGTATTTTTCTGTCTGGGACAAAATATTGAGGTGGTTAAACCACAAGAATAAGAAATCTGTTGTTAAAAATAAGGTGGTTAAGTCGTTCTGTAGAAACTAGATTTAATTAAACCATTTTCATTGCTTCATTGTAGGAAAAGTAGATTTTAAAAGCCTTTGTTGATATAGTTTGGGCTTCTCCACCACATTTGGATTTGTTTCTTGCCATGGTCTTAAAGAATATTTCAGCTGATCTCAAGTTGCTCATAGGATAGATTTTTCAGTGGAAATTACTTTTGAATTCTTGATCAAGTATCTCTCATAGTTTTATTAAAAGTTGAAATGATATTACAGGGTGTTGTTTCTATACTTCTAGAAGTCAAAATGCCACAGTGCGGCATAGAGTTTATATTCCAAAGAAGGGACATTAAAAACCAGCATGAAGCCATTACAGTATGAAGTTACATCAGCTGAGCTGAAAGAAGCTTGTTAAAGGGATAACTGAATTACTTTAAATGAGATTCAGTGAAGTTGGACTGCAAGAACTTCTACAGATCTCTGACAATGTCATAACAAGTTCCAAAAGCTGAAACAGGAGCACAGAAATTTAAATCAAAAATGAGATGTGACTTCCTAGCTGTAGCTGTGAGAGGATTAAAGACGGAAGAGCTTTCCAGCTGAGACTGTGGGATCATCATAACTCAAAGACTAAAATAAGTCCTTATATCTTTCTGAAGTACATCCTGTAAATTATCTTCTGAGGAAACTGTAAGGTTTGTTTACAGAGAAAATACTTGAACTGAATGATTATGTGGTTTCAACTCACCTTAAGATGTTCAAATATATTAATATTTATTCCATATCTTCAAGTTTTATTGAAGAAAAATGTTTCTTGCTCTTTCTTGGTTTTAGTATAACTGTTCATTGTAGGAGAAACTACAATTCTTATTCCAAACAATGAAGTGTTACAAGCTTACTTCAGTGACAGAAATTCTGTTAAGTATGAGAGAAATTCTTCAGTCATAGTATGCAGGAGAACAAAATTGTTTATGTTCTGTTTGTAAAACATCTTGCCATACATGCAAGAACTTTGTGTTAATTGTTTGTACATGTTAATTTATTGTTCTCAGATAATATTGTTGTTATGCAAAATGTTTAGTTGGGTGTCTTAGACATTTTTAAGAGTGTTTTAGTTTTGCTTTTTATTTATACAGATTCTGTATGTCAATCCTATTGCTACAAAATCAATTTATTGCAAATATGGTATTTACACAGCTGTGCTGATGTTGTACTCAAAATTGATTCAGGAATTTCTTTTAGAGAGGCTTTTGTCACATTGTCCTACAACAAGTATATTATTGCACTAACAAGTCTCAGCAATGTTCCACAATAAAAATATTTTAAAATATGATGTGGTACAATAAAAATGAAGGAGAAAAAAAAGATTTCTTACAGTCAGTGAAGTTATAAATGACAGTCTAAAAAAGCAAATGGAGGTGTAGTAAAGGCTGATTATTGGATAGGCTCAAATGGAGACAGTGCACAATATTCCCTAGTTAAACATCTCTACAGACAGTGACAGCTGCACACTTACTTCTTGCCTAAGGATATGGACTGCAGGTGATTTTGGAGTTTTATAGGATAAGCAAGTTATGGCATGTTTCAGTAGGTGCCCTGTTTTGAACTGGAAGGCAGTATGTGAATGGTGCATGTACTAGCATATTTGTCCAACAATCAACACGCTGAGATGTTGAGTGGTATGTAGTATTCTTATCAATTAGTTAATCTATTTGCTTTACTGATTCAAACAATAAGGCCCTTATTAAAATATTATGGAATTATCAGTAAACCACTGTGAATTTCTTTTTCTTATCTTGACTCAGTAGTCGTATTTCATGTTTGGAGACGAATATAATGATTTTGATTGAAGCAAATGCTTTGCTCTGGGGAAAAGTAAAAAAAAAAAAAGCATGCATTTCAAAGATACTATTTTTTTTCTAAAATGCTTAAAATGCATTTCTGAGAACATTGAAACATATTTTTGTACATTTAATAGTATGTAACTATTATATTTAATTTCTAACCAATACATTTCACCAATTTTAATACTTCCAGACTTCTATTTTTCCAACTACAGTAGTCATAGATTTTTCTTCTTTCACCTTTTCCTTTTTTTTTTCAATTATATAACTGTATTTTTTAAGATCTTTCCATTCTTTAAAGATACGTCAAGAAGTAGCAGTCATTGTGAAACTTCACTGACCATCACTTTATCACTGATACAGCAAAAAAAGAAATAAAATTATCATTCAGACAATAATGGTTCTATTTGGCCATGAATGAAAGGGTACAGGCTTCTTTCATTGCATTATGTTTCACACTTCATTAACATTATTAAAATGTTATTCTTTAAAAAATAACTATCAATCACATGCAGAAATGAAACAACCATTTTAGGTGTGCAAGAGGAAGGCCTAGAAAGTCCTTGAAAACTTTTTCATTTTAGATTTTTTTTTTCAATAAAATCAATTTTGGTTTAGTTCTTTATCTAGTACTGAAAAAAAGAGAAATCTTCATTCACTATTTCTTCATTGAATTTATTTCAGTCTCCTGGTTTAGCAGAAAGTGAAATCATGGTGAGGATATAAATTCAGTTTTAAACCACACACATGTGAGAGAGAAAGAGAGAGAGGACACACCAGATTTACTTGTGAGAAAAGCTGCTCTCCTAACATTTGCACCCAGTCTTTTACTGTGTTAAGTGAAACACCAGATATAAGTGTATTTTTTTTTTCCCCTCTCCACTTACTTCACCTCAAATTTCAAATTCTGATATGTATTTCTGTGTGCATTAACCCTCTGTTGTGGTAAGGTAGAAAAGGAAGGAATGGAAGTTTAGAAGTGTTTCAAACATATATATATAATTGGGAAAAAAAAAAGAAAACAAACAACCAAACCAAACAAGCAAAAAAAAAAACAACCAACCAAAAACCCTTGTTACAGTTGTTGAACAAAGACAATAATTGTGACTTAGACTCATGTCAGTAACAGAAGTTAAACATACATGTCTCTACTTGGAAGATGAGTAAATTAAATCACCTGTATTCCAGTTTACAGCATCTCTAATTTTATATTGGGAATGTTTATTTATTTTTTTTTTTTTAGTCTAACACTATATATGCATATATATATACATTAGATTTAGTACTGCTGTATCTGTTTATATACGCTATTTGTACTACTAATTTTGCTCGTGAATCTCACAGAAAGAAATACAGTCTTTTTTTTGAACTAGAATCAAATTAAGTGTTCCTCCAAATTACTGTTCTACCGTACCATACTGTTGAAACCTCTGGCAAATTCTCTGTCATTTATAGTCATAAGTAGCATGGATTCTACGTGAGATACTAAATATATATCTATTTGCAATGCAGATGTCTGAGAACAGGGACATAATTAAAAAATATGTTGAGTGAAGAACATCCTAGAGCTCAAGAAATGTAATTGATTTAGAGAAACATAGGTGCTCTCTCCAGGGCTTTATTTTCATCTTCTTCAGGCTAAGATCTTTATGTCAAGTTTTGAAAGATTAAGCAGGATTTATTTTCTATATAAAATGTGTATAAATATGTGTGCGTGTATATATATTCTATGGAATTTAGCTGATGTCTAGATTCCTATTTCATTGGAAAATAATTCAAACCTTGGAGGGGGAAGGAGGGAAACAAACTGTTCCATGCTAGAAAAAAAAATTAAGTATTAACACTTCACTCTTTGCTTTACATTATGGAATATCAACACTGATTATAATTTCTGGAAAGCGAAGCTGAAAATTAGTAATCATCCTTTTTCAGTAAAATAATTTCACTATAAGTTGATCCAGTTTTCTGTGAAAATTGCACTCCTGAAGTCCTGAAATACGAAGTATTAATGCAAATGATCATCAGCTATTAGTATTTCGGCAAATGTAACTGTTTCCTCGTGCCTATTGTTCCACATAAAATAAAAAAAAACCCAAACAACTAAACTAAACTAAACTAAACTAAACTAAACTAAACTAAAACAGACTAAACTAAACTAAAACAAACCTAAACTAAACTAAACTGAACTAAACTACCTCTGGCTTGCTCTCATTACTTACTTGCTAGTGTATTTTTTGTCTTGTATTATGGCTCTTGAAAAATACTTTTTATGTCAGATGTTGCTTCTGTAACACGAAAATTGCTTAGGAATGATTCTGGAATCATTCCTCAATTTGATTTTTTTTTTTTTTCTGAGCATGTAAATATATGGTGATCAGAAGTATTAGGCAAATATTTCATATGTAAATACTGGCAAAAAGCCTAAAAATGTACATTCAGAAAATTAATTATATCCTCTGTCCATTCTTCATTTAATAAGCATATTTTAATTAAACATTTATAATTTCAATAATATAGAAACATCAAATCATAGAATGTTAGGGTTGGAAAGGGCCTTAAGATTATCCAGTTCCAAGAGCCCTGCCATGGTCAGGGATGCCTCACACTAGACCATGTTGCCCAAGGCTCTATCCAACCTGGCCTTGAACACTGCCAAGGATGTAGCATTTACCACTTCCTTGGACAACCTGTTCAAGTGCCTTGCCACCCTCACAGTAAAGAACTTCTTCCTTATACCTAAGCTGAACTTATGCTTACCTGAAGAAACACCAACTACCCCCAGTTACCCATATATATATCTATTTAACTAAACCTTTTTTCTTTAAAGATCATGGTCAATAAAATAAAATTTTAAAAAATAGTAAATTCAAGTGGTTTAAAATATCTAGTAATGCTACTAACGAAGATAACAAAAAAATGTATCATTAAAGCTTTTAAATAATAGAAAATATAATGATGGGATGAACGAGACAGAAACTTACTTCTGCAGCTTTATAGCCAGTCCTTAGTATTAAAGTTCCAATATTTTTTCTGCTAAAAAAGCATATACTTTTTAAAATTAAGTTTGGTAATTATGTTTTTCCATCCATACTAATATGGCTGCATGATTTGGTAGAAATATCAGCATATACATCTAATAAAAAATTCATAGATATATGCAGCAAACTGAGATGTATTCTTTAATGATGTCTAGTATCTGAGTATACATATATTCATTTTTATTACACATTTTAGGTTATATTTTGCCAAATAAGTGTCTCAGCTAACAAATCCCAGTCAATTTCAGTATGGTTCATTGCTGGGAATACATAATCCTCCTTAGGTTTTATACATAGATTTGATCATTTGACAGTAATTACAAACCTACTTTCTTGCATATGAATTATAGCTTTATTAAGCCAGCCTGCAGGCAGCCACAGCAATGATGCTGGTTAGGCAGCATTTTCTACATTCCCAAATGTTACTATGTTCTTTCTGCTTTTGCTGATTTCATGCATTTTCTGCCAAGTTCAGCTACCGAGACAACGCTGTGGGGAAAGTTTTGACTGAAAATGCATCCTTTTCTAGATTTCTTATAGAAATTAACAAAAGAGCTGGCTGACCCAATGATATAAAATGTCAGTTAATTGGTTTTATAGGTTACAGACCTTACTGATTACAGAACAAATGTGAATTTGCAATTAAAAGTGAATGGATCTGTGAACATATTTTGGAGTTTTTTAATACTTTGCATTTTTGATCCTATGAACAATCTAGCATAAAATCTCTTCAGTGCCCTCAGCTGTTGTTATTTCTGAAAGTCTTGGTTTGGATACGGCTTGCTTGCCATAGAACAGATGTTCTAAAATCAATAACTGAAGTCTAATATGTTACCAGTAAGCCACAGTATCCTTTGGCACACTTTTATGATTTATACTCATGAAATCTAAGTTTAAATGATAATCTCAATAGTTCCTTGGTAGGCATAATTAGTATTTTGCATACTTGTCATGATTCCTCTGTTTTTTTTAAGAACATTTACAAAAGCACAATTGGCAGGTGGCTTCTGTTTGCACCTTTGGAAAGCTGGGCAGTACTGTCAAGACTTTAGCCAGAAGGCTGAGGATAGCAATTCTGCTTCTGTATCCAGCATGTGTTCACATCTTCCAAATGTGTTTAATATGTCTGCATTCAGATGAATCTGATTGTTAGTACCTCTTCTGAAGTAGTTGTTTCCCTTTATCTGTTTATAATCTCACTGAACTATATATGATAATCTTCATGTTGATTAACATTGTGCTGTTACTTCAGAATATGTGTGCATGTGAAGAACATTTTATCTTCTGAAGTTTCTACATGTGCAAGTTCTCTTACTTGTGAAGCCACGTGTTCCTCAGTGTCTTTACTCATGACACCAGATCATCAAACGTGTATAAATAAATGTAATATTTTGTTCCTTCATCTGCCTATGTACATGTATTTATGGCACAAAAAAAAAAAAGGATTTGTAATTTATTTTAATCCCAATTCTTTATACTTATTTCATTTAGCCATATTGAAAATAAAGTTTCTTTGAGCTGAAAGCTGTATATTTCTGCTTTGCTTCTGTCTTTTCCTGTTGCTGCTTTCTCCCTTGAATCCTATTAAGGCCATATTTTCAGATGACATTGTATTTGGACCAGTATGGACCATCAATAGTGGATCAGTATCAGCTGACCTTGCAAACCTCTCAAAATTATAGTTATTTTTTGTCTCTCTGGTACAAAGGGACAGTAAACAACGTAGGTATCAGATAGAAACACAGTTTCCATTCTTTTTGGTAGAGATTCTCAAGCAATAATTCTCCATTCTCAATGAATGCTGAAAATGATTTTTTTTTTATTTTTTTTTTTGTCTTATGTCCTGCACTGAATGAAGCACAGAAGGTATTTCAGTTCCGCCAATATGCGGTCCTCCAGAAATAGTTTAAAAATTTCCATACTGGAAAGATGTCAGATAATTCTTACTCTTTGGGAGAACTTGTTTTGTTGTGTTTGTTTGTTGTTGGTTTGTTAGTTTGTTTGATTTTGTTTGTTGGTTTGGTTTTTTTAATTACTTTTTTTTGTTTGCTTTCTGTTGTTGGTTTTGTCGTCAATTGAGCTTCAATTTTGTGATAGCTAAAGTTACTGTTATGGTAGGATACAATGCTGCCATAGAATCACAAAAGTAACCTTTATCACAATTTCTATGGAAAATTTCACTTTTTATTTATACAAATAATGGGCAGAACTGTGCAGCCAAGATAACATATCTTATCTAGAGCCTTAAAGGCCAAGAAGAACAGAAAAAGGTCTCTTTCAAGACAATGTGTCAAAGGGATGCTTAATTATTCATCTATTTACAGAATCACAGGATAGTTGAGGTTGGAAGGGACACCTAGAAGTCATCTGGTCGGATATTGTTGCTCAAGCAGGACCATCTAGAACCCTAAGAACCATGTCCAGGCAGCTTTTCAGCATCTTCAAGGATGGAGATTCCACATCCTGTCAAGGCAATCTTTACCAGTGTTCAGTTACCCTCACAATAAAAAAAATGTTTCCCAATGTTCTGACTGAAATTGCTGCGTTTCAGGTTGTGCTTATTGCTTTCTTGATAGGAGAGATTCTCCAATCACTTGATCATCTTACTTGGGTTTTGTGGACTTCTTTCTATTATGTCCATGTCTCTCTTCTGTTGAAGCGCCCAGACCTGGACACCACACTCCAGATGTAACCTCACCAGTGCTGAACAGAGCAACAAGATCATTTTCCTTGACATGCTGGCGTCACTCCTCCCAGTACAGTTGTCCTAGTTGCAGTTGGGATAGAGTTAATTTTCTTCCTAGTAGCTGGTGGTTTGGCTTTAGTCTGAGAATAATGTTGATGACACACCGATATTTTAGTTGTTGTTAAGTAGCACTGCCCTGGTTTTGGCTGGGATAGAGTTAATTTTCTTAGTAGCTGATGCAGTGCTCTCTTTTCAACTTTAGTCTGAGAACAGTGCTGATAACACACCAATTGTTTAGTTGTTGCTAAGTAGCACTTATCTTGATCAAGGACTTTTCAGTCTCTCATGCTCTGCCAGTGAGGAGGGGTACAAGAAGCCAGGAGGAAGCAGAGATAAGGCACTGACCCGAACTAGCCAAAAGAGTATTCTATACCACAGCACATGATGCCCAGTATGTAAACTGGGGGGAGTTACCCAGAAGGCACTGATTGCTGTTCAGGTCAGGCTGGGTATTGGTCAGAGAGTGGTGAGTAATTGTATTGTGCATCACTTGCGTTAATTGCTTTGTTTCTCTTTCCACTTTTAGTTTTATGTTCTTTCCTCATGTTATTTCCCTATTATTATTATTTTTAGTAGTATATTGTACTTCATTTTAATTATTAAACTGTTCTTATCTCAACCTGTGGGGTTTTGCATTCTTTCTATTGTCCTCTCCATCTTACCCAGCCAGGGTGGAGGGGCAGAGCGGAGAAGGTGAGCAAGCAGCTGCATGGCACTTAGTTTCTAGCTAGGTTTAAACCTCAACAGCAGCACCTGATACTATTAGTCTTTACTGTAAGGCTGACATTGCTAAGTAAATTAGCTATCACTGGCTCGTATTCTACTTCGTGTCCAGTGGGACTTTCAGGTCCTTTTTTTAACCTGCTTTCTACTTGGGTATGCAGCACATGCTAGTGTGTGGTTTTGTTCGGCCACAAGTACAGGACTTTGCACTTCTCATTGAAATTTACGAGGTTCCTGTTCATGCATCTTTTTAGCCTGTCGAGGTCCCTCTGATGTACAAGCCAGTTCCTCCAGTTTTATTTCATCAGCAAACTTGTTGAGGGTATACCCTGACCCATTGTCTAGATCACATGAAGGTGTTAAACAGGACTAGACCTAGGATTGATCCCTAGTGTACACTGCTGATTATTGATCTCAAATCAGACCTTGTGCCATTCAACTCCTATTCAACTGATGTTACTTCTAACACTATGGGACATCCCAGTGCAGCTTTTACTCTAGAGTTAAATGTAGTCAAGGCACTTTGAAGTCCTGAGTTTTCAGTTTGATTTTTATGAACTTCAAAACCTGAGATAGCACAAATAAACCTATATTATATGCTTTATTTTACTTCTAGGCTCAAGGTTGTCAATAACAAAATCTTATGAAACAGAAATACATTCATAAAAATCTGTAATTCAATCTACTTTTATTTTAGAAGATTAATGCCAACAAAGTGAAGACAGGAATGAAAGTGAGATAATGATGATTTGTCTAGGATTCCTAAATTGGGTTATGTGCTCTGTACAGTGCTGGAATGAAAGACAGACATTATCAAAAGGCAATTCAGATCACAAGCAGCCTGATTCCCATAAAAATTGTTACCCTTTTTCCCTTTCTGAATAGCAGAAGATGCCAACACTTCTATCTGAAGAAATTTTTTTTAAGCTTTAATAACCTCTGACCTCATTCTGTAAAATTCTGACCTCATTTTTGAACAGAATTATTCCATATCATAACTTTCATTCTGACTGAGTAAATACTGAGAAGTTTCATTTAGAAACTTGAGCTGAATCCTTTCTAATACATGTTTGAGAAGCACACTTTCATGGAGAATTATAGAGAATTATAATTATGAAATCATAATAAACATTTCAATGAGTCTTACTGTGGAATATCTATTTATGTAAATGACAGTTACCCATGCCCATAATAACTTCATGTCTGTTCTTTTCAAATGGTGGAAAAGGATACTATAAGGATACTAAACTAAAAAGATGCACAAAATTACAAAGCAAGAAAGCAGCATTTCCTCCTTTGAAATGGTCTGTGTGTATCATTTGGTACCTGTGTACTATGAGGTAAAGATGTACAGTTATAAATAGAATATTCAAATTCTTTTCCAGGAAAAAATAGAGACTTTTTATTTGTTTGTTTGAGTTTTGATTTTTTATAATGGGGGCCAAAACTTAAAATATAATATCTATCTTAAATACAGATTTAAGGACTTGGAAAATATATATGCAATAGTAATTCTGCCTCTTTATGACATACAAGACTACTGCAGATATGATCTTGTAGAAATTACTTGTTCAAATAAACATCAAAATCAGTTCGGTATTGCCTAAGATAGAATTAAGTAAGAATTAAGTAATCACTTTTAGGAATTTTTTTTTTTTTTAATGGAATCTGTAAAGAGTTATTGCTTAATATACCTGAAATTTTTTTGCTTTGTGATTTCCATGTGCTTGAGTACAATTTAATTATTTTCTAGAAGTACTGTCTTTGTGCATGTATCTTTCTGGTGAAAAAAAAAAAAAAAGTAGTGATAAGCTGAAAGTGATTCAGTTCTTCACAGCAAAGGAAGTTATTGAAGGTGTCTAGATTTCTGCACTTACATTGAAGTATGCCCTGGGAACAGCTTTGTTGCCTGCCTCTGGATGTATTCAAGACCTTCACATCCTTCTTAAATTTTGGGGCCCAGAACTGCACACAGTACTCAAGATAAGGCTACACCAACACTGAGTAGGGCAGGATAATCCCCTCCCTTGACTGGCTGTTTATGCTGTGTTTGATGCACTCCAGAATGTGGTTTGTCCTCTCAGATGCCAGGGCACACTTTTGACTCCTGTTGAGCCTGCTGCTGACTAGCACCCCCAGATCCCATTCAGCAGGGCTGCTGTCCGTCCATTCCTCTCCCAGACTATACTTGTGCATACCATTAGCCATCCTAGGAGCAGAATCTAGCATTTGGACCTGTTGAATTTCATCCTATCAATCATATCCCAGTGCTCCAACCTGTCCAGATCTCCCTGCAAGGCCTCTCACTCCCCAAGAGAGTCAACGGCACCTCCCAGTTTGTTATTGCCAACAAACTTGCTAATGAAGTATTTGACTCCTGCATCCAGATCATTGATAAAACTATAGAACAGAACTCACTGTAGAACTGAACCCTGAGGAACAGTAATGCAACACTATTAATAAATACAATACTATTAAGCAATGCAAACATATTACAATTGCATATATAGTTATAAGGTAAGCAATACAAAAAATTTAAGAAAAATGTGAAGAAGAATGGGAAGACAAACAGAGTGATCGATATTAGTACTAAAACAGGTGTAGTAGAGAATTAAACAAAAAAAGATACTCTTAACTAGTTCTTTTTAATGGAAAAATACAAGTGTTTGTAATAAATCCCAGGAACAGGATGCTAATAACTTATTGGAGTATGAAAAATACCATACTGTTTATAGTATAATATCTGTGTAATATCTGCAGTTTTCGTTCCTTTTAAATTTATAAACTCTGGAAAGCTTTACAGTGGATGTGTGGACCCTTTAATATAAAATATAATATCTTGTTTAATCCTTAGAAGAAGGTCATTAATACCTATTTCCACATACCCTGTATGTCAAGTAAGCCAACTGCTTCAGAAATTTATTTTAAAAAACAAAATGTAGAAATGAGTAAGAATTAGAATTATTGAATTATTTCTAGTAATTATGCACTTTATTTAGGAATGTATTGCATCTAATTATCCCTCTAGGTTTTAAATTTTCTATATAGTTTATACATTTTTATATCTAAAGTAACATGGTGTCCTTAATTCTTGATTTAAGACTTTTTTTTTTATAATCTTCTGTTTACTAATACTCTATTTCCCAAATGAAATTGCCATTATAAACTCATTTTGAGGAAAAGTACGTTACATTTTCATTTCAGGTTCTAATAATAGCATGCAGCACTGGGAACAGTCAGTGATAGATAATGCTTAGAGGGATGAAATGTGTTTTCTTTTGCACAAGTAACTCAAGGAAAATTATCACTATAATTCAAAGAAGTGTATAGTCTAAACGGTATTTGGAGTTATGGTGTTTGTCTTCATAGGTAACCATTACACCTGATGGAGTCCTACTTTTCTGGAAATGGGTAGTGAATGAATTCCTTACTTTGCTTTGCTTGTGCCCTCAGATCTTTCTTTACTTTTACTATTCAGCTGCCTTTATCTCAGCCCATGAGTTTTCTTACTTCTACCTTTCCGGTTCTTTCCCCCGCCTCACCAGGGGGGAGTGAATGAGCGGCTGTGTGGAGCTCAGTCAGGATTAACCCACAATAGATGGTCAGATTCCTTTAAGGTTTTTTTTAAATTCACACTAAAACCAGTTACCTGAGATCAGCTGACTGAAACAGGAAAGACTATATGGCAAGAGTACAAATGGATCATAGATAACTCACTAGGTACTACTTCAGAATCCATTTCTATGGCCTCCGTTATCCAACACCTTTAGTTGTTACCAGTAGAGCAAGGTTTCTTTCTCCTTACATGAAAGTAAAAATGTGAAAAGGAGTAAAACAATGAATGACAAAATATCTGCCATTTTTAAGTGTGTCAGCATAGCAACAGCCCTTTATGCCATTGTTTTTCAAATTTCTGTTTCAGCTGTTCCATTTCATGTGAATATGCAGCACAAATACAAAGGCACATCACTTCCATAGCAAGCTACATGACTCAGATGACATAAATAGTCTTCTTAATGAGAAAAGTTATCAGCACTCCGTGTCAGACTGGTCTGAAACAACCCTTATTTCTCAAGGTGCTCTTTATGACACAGTTTGAACAGAACTCTGTCTACAAGTGACAATTATTTTAATATTATTACATTTGGTATTATTTTAAGATTTAAGTGCCTGCAAAGCTGAAGAAAGGGGAAGGGAGGACAGAAGAAAGGACATAGAATTTTGCTTTTAATCCAGACACAATAACATATGGAAACTATTGGAGTTGAGATCTGCAGTGGAGGAGTGCCCCTTTCCACACCTTTCTGCACATCTGACCACACATCTTTTCATGGAAAGACTGGATTGCAGAACTCAGGAAACAAAAACAAAACCACCACCACCAACAACAATAAAAAACCCAGAAAAACAAAAAAAAAATGGAAAAAAAACCCCAACAAACAAACAAAAACAAGAAGAGAGAAGCTGTCTCAGTATTGCATTGAGGATGAAGCATATGCATCAGGAATATGCAGCTGATGTCTGTGTATTACAGCCATGTAATTCAGAAACAAAAAACGCCCAAAAGGCGGGTGTAAGAAATTCTGCTGACAACCAATAAAAGAATGATCTAAATGGACTTATTAGGTAGACCTAAACCATGTTAAATTAATAGAAATTGCATTTTAACATGGAGGAAACAAAATAATTACAATATTATGTGAAAGATTGGGAAACATGTTTTTCTGTGTATCATGCCCTGTTATACAGTTAGGTGCATTCACTGTGTGAAATTCTCATTTAATATTTGAATTCTGTAAATCAAATGTTGAGCATTAATAACCATCCAGATAAAAGTTCTGGCATCCTCTTTATCTTTCAATTTCATGTTTTATTTTCATGTGATACTGGGTAAAGCTAATCAAAATGTTCATGTAATAAAGCATATGTATATCTTTCCCAACCCTAAGAACCACCTGAAAATTGCTGCATGCTTTCAGTTCATAATGACTATGTTACAAAACATAAATGTCACTATTGCCTCTTATATTTTTTTTCCCAAGCAAGGTTATAGTTCTATGTAATTCTGACCGTCACAACCAATGACTGCAATTTCATAAATTTTTATGATGTCATTTATATTTGGGAATATCAGCACTGCTACGTGACAGAGTTGATATGCTAGTATATTTCATATGCTGTATGAAAAAAAAAACCTTCATTACAACTCCAATTACGAGAGATATATAAGTACTTCTGATTATCTTAGACATAAATGAGGTTTACAGTAATAATTTTGCAGGGTCAAAACAAATGACTGTGAAGCTCCATGCAACTTGTCATTAAAGACAAATACAGATGGTGTTTTTACTTTTGAAGCTCCTTTCCATGTATGGCTTGTAGGTATGCAAATAACAGAATTAATTTTAGATACTAGGATTCTGTTCATGTGCAAAATCTCAACTATCTTACTTTCTGTGAAAATGGAACTTTTTATGACTTCATTTGCCCAGACAATTGCTCTTTCATTAAAACAATTTGAATCCAAAGACTGAATTCCATTTACCAGATGGAAGGAGTATTACTTTAAAATTATTGCATTAGGAAAGCACTTTGTCCTAGACAAAATTTCACTATAAAGCATTTAATGGTTATTCACTTTTGAAGACAATTAGCCTGTCAGAAGAAGCAATTTTATTTACTTTTATCACATTCAATAATCTCAGAAAAAAAGGGTGCCTGTAAGAAGAGAAGAGGATATCTGAGTTGATAACTTATAGTGCATTATTAAAATAAAGGCAATATTAGGTTTGACTTTCATCATGGTATTCAATGGGAAAACAGTATCTGTCTTCAGACAACATTGGAACATCATCACACACAGTTTTTAATTCACAAAAAATATTCCAAGGATCAGAAGAGACTGCAGGAGTAGCCACATTTTTTTCTGCTTCCCTAATAATTATCTATTTGCTCAACTACTAGATAATTTATTCAATTATGTTTTACACCACTACTGGTTATTTATTCAGTTACCTGTTTGCTCTCATATAGCAACTGCTCATAGACTAACTAGCAAAAGCATTTAAGCGAGTAAATCTCCTATCAGGGTAGAATATAGCAGTGTTCATAATAAGCAGGGTGGAGCTGGGAAATATTTTGACTCTGTTCAAGGGAAGACAGAAGATTGTAGTCTCAACCTAGTAATTAATAGACTTACTTACCAGCTTGAGTCAGTTCTTAACAGAGGTATGCACAGAAGTCCTTGTTTAACTTAGTACTAACTTTAATAAATAATGTTATTTCTTAATAGATCTTAATATGTTATAAATATATATTTTAAATATATTTATTGTGCATCTATATGCATGCTAAGAATTTATATGTACATACATTGTATATTTAGAATAGAATTGAAATATTTTCCTGGTGAAAGCAAAAAAAATCTGTATTTGGGAAACTGCCTTCTAAGCAATTGTCTGTTATATTTTGAAAATGCATTAGCTACCAGCTCACTTTATTTAGGTGCCCATTTTGGGGACATTTTCTGAACTAGAATGTATTACCATTATGAAAAAATTCTGTTCTGGTAGACCTTTAGCTTTTTGTGCTTCTTCCTTCTATATCTTTTTCCATTCAATTTATAGTATCTTTTTGAAACTTCAAGTGTAAACCCTTCCTTGTATTACCACCACTGCTATATTACCCATTTTAGAGACAGTTTAACTGATAATGCAAAAATATTTTAAACAGGCATCCTTGCCCATCATTTTAATAATACAAGAAAAAGCATTTCCTCATTTTTATATTGCAAGAATTTTAAATTGAATGATAAATTCTAATTTCAGTTCATCACTGTACCAAATTTTAGATATAATAATAGAATATGAGTTACAAACCAAGAAATTGTTATAGATACTGAACACTACGATGGGACCTCAACATATGAGATGTACAAATTTCTGGTAAACCTTTCACATATATCTCTACATATGGGCAGAAGGAACAGAAAATGGAAGTATTAAAAAACTCACCATCAATGAAATAATGGTTTCAGTAAGGTTCGTCAATCAGTGCAGTTATATATACAAACTTCAAAAAAAAGACACAAAACACAGAATCAACATTCTGGATGACAACATCATAGAATAATAGGCTAAAAAAGACCAGAAGAAACTTGCAGACACGTGAAACTGTGGTCATAAATCACATCTTCCAATTAGATAAATCTATATGTCATATACTGCATGAAATGCATAACTCTCATTCTGTTTCAAGGTTTATTATCTGACCTGAGTTTGAAATTGAACACTGTATATCAGTGCTATAGCTCCATATTCAATTCATATTATGAAGAATAAAACATTGACTTTAAGGTTAAATTTACTTTTGTTTGCTATGAATTCATCAGTTTTCAAGAAAATCATAGAATCATAGAATTTTAATGTTTGCTTACATTACATTGATTTTTATTGCTTAACTCTAAAAAATCTTGCAAAACCACACATTAGGTTCTCAGCTGCCTCAGTACAACCTTGTTTTGTTTTCAATAATCTGTTAAATACAGCCTGTAAAAGTTAAAGATCACAGAATGTTTATAGACATGCCTGACAACATGAAACTGTCAAGATTTACGGACTTAAGCTTCTCAGCTTAATCTTAATAAAGACTGTGCTCATAAACACAGTGTTTATGGCAACAGTCTTTATTACATCACATTTAAAAAAAAATGAAATTCTTTAATGGAAGAAATTTATGAATGGTTAAATGAGAAGACAGTCTTTTCTCCTGCATCGATCTGCAACCTAACGTATAGTGTCCACTGAAAGCTTCTTTTGTTTCTTTACTGGAGTTAAAGTTTATACTACTAGACATCTATTGTATTTATTATGGCAATGATGATTTTTTACTGAATGATACCTTTGCTCCACAATCAACCCACAGTGATTCAATGCAAAAAAAAACCCCAAGAAACAAAACAGAAAAGAAAATCCAGCCCCCAAGAAAACCAAAACAAACAAGCAAAACCTCTTAATCATACAATACAAGATGTGACATCATGAAAACTACTGAAATACATGATAAATTATCTTTCTTTAACATTTAACTAGTCTGTCTCTCACCTTTTCCTCCAATCCCTTGCCATTTTTCACATGAGAAGCTGGAGCAGCTTACCCATAGAAATAATTTAATCTTTATCCTTAAAGCTTTTCAAAATCTGGCCGTATGCAGATCTGAGCAACTATTACTGACCTCAGAACTGTCTGCACACTGAGCAGGAGCTTGGATCAGAGACCTGCTGAGGTGCCTTCCCACCTGAATGATTCTGTCATTCCAAAGTTCTATAAGTCCATGATTCCTGTAATTTCATTGTGATTGTGGGGAGAAGTTGAAGGGTAAATGTCTTTAAATTCTCCTCCTTATCTCCAACCCTTGTCCTTATTTCACTTACTATTTTCACAGTAAGGGAAGACTTGAACAGTTGCTCATAGGATGATCCCAAGAAAAGGGATAATTTACCATGAGGGATTTGTCCAAACCAATCATTAAAAGGTTCACATGTGGAAACCCGTGCACACAATGAGAAATTATACTGTCAGTCTGTTAGAAATTCTGCTTCTGTGTCATTCTATGGATTTTCTTGCTGTGAATTATTCCAGCATCTTGTACGATAAATGGAAGTGAAAAGGAGAACAGAAGAGATGATGCTAACTCTCAAAGAATATTATGAAAAACAAATTGTCTATGTTGTTATGCCAACACTCAACAGAAATCAAACTGTGGAGGGATTGCTGGCTCAGTACCTCTAATGTGCTCATCTACCATAAAAGCTTGAGCATTTGTTTTGCCAAAATTTAAGTAATTCCAGCTTGCTGAACAGCTGTCAATACACAAAAAAACATCAGATAACACTGTGGGTGGACCTCTAGGAAGTTATCCCCTTGATGTAAATGTCTTGCCAATGTTCAGTTATAAGCTTTGGCTACTTGGAGAACATCTTCTGGCTCTAAGTTGGCTAAACTGATGCCACAGGCACTGTGAGCTTATTAGCTGAATATCTTAGGCTTCCACATCAAGGACAGCCTTTTGTGAGGGTTCTGGATAAGCATCAATCGTTTGGGATCTTAATAGTTCAGTCCATCTAATATTCATAGTCACTGTCAAGGTAGAGTCCTGTGTTATGGCACTGTCTGGCTAGCAGAGCTTAGGACACTTTCTGACTTCCCAATTGTTATTTTGAGGCAAAGTAGCATGTGTGCATCATTAGCTTTAGAACAAACTAGCATTTTTCTTTTCAGGAAAGGTGATTGTGCATAATATATTGCTCTTGATTTTGAAGGGATAATGCTGCCTTTGATTTTGCCAGCTGTTCCATCACTCTCAGATGGCAATAGGACGGATTTCCATGGAAACAAAGAATGTATGCTTTTAGATGACCACTGCTGCACCACAGTTTTTATGGTTTAATATATAAACATTTCCAGATATATAGAACTCCTTTTTCTTTTTTTTCTTTTTCATGTCAGAAAACTCAAATGAGGTTTGTTTTTTTCCTCATGTGCTTTTTTCCTTAAAATGGGCAGACTAATGTTCTGTATATATGCGTATAATGAATTCGTTTGTTATTGGTAAGGAATTATATTCAATTATTTAAAAACAACTTTTCTTTTCACTATTAATACCCTCATTAAGAGGTATTAGATTTGAGATAAATAAGATGTAACCTAGAACAAAACAAAACATGAAGGTCTGTCTAGCATTCCTAGAAGATACTATGCTGAAGAGATGTTTGTGAGAACTTAATCTTTCAAAAGACGCTGAACCTAGATGCTGAACTGGAAGGTAAAATATCTGTGAGGGTTTACTAATTCTCATTTGAAGATAACCTGACTGATGTCATAACACAGACCCCTGTGACAAACTGATAGTTTGTTACCTCACATTTTCCAGACTGCCGGCCAATTAAAATTATGTGTCTTTGCGTCAATTTATCTTACATAGGATAATGAACATCATGCTGAGAGGCAAGGAAATGTGCCAGGAATGTTAACAGCTACGGATATTTCATGTTTAAGACAAACAAGTTAAAAGCCATGAAATGTGAAGCAATCTGCTGAGTGATTTTGAACACCCCTAGTTAACAGACGTGAGCAGGATTAAAACGAAGCAAGAATCTAATGTTAGTGAAAAAAATGCTTCTACATATTTCTCTGGTGCCAAGTTGAAGGTTAAGAACATTAATTTTCTGATTATGAATGTTTAACCAGACCTTGAGGAAAAAGAGAAAGCAGCTATATCCTAGCCTAGTACTAAACTTTTACGTATATAAACATATATGCACATATTTAAATAGCAAACTCATTATTCCTTACTGTTCCACCCAAGCATCACTGACCTGCTTGGCTGTAGATATAAACAAGCATGAATAACATAATTATGCAGAACCTTACTCTCAGAGTTGATCCAAATTGTGCTACTTGGCCTGAAGTTTGCCTCATCTTATCACATTTCACTTTTGCTTGAAGCTGTTTTTTCCTCTGATTCTCTGGTCAAAGACAGAGTTGAAGACTATAGCCTTTGGTTATAAGAATTCATGAACTTATGCTTTCCAGACCTTTAGGGTGTGCAGCCTTCCTTCCTTCATAACTTAAAATAGCCACATTTTAAGATCTCTTCTGAAACCGTATTGTGTCTTGAATTGTTTCTGCTTTCTTTCAGTCTTTAGAAGTCAATGCTCTTCTAATACTAAAGCATTATCTGTTCTTGATGCCTCACTCCAATAAACTGGAATACACTGTAAGTTTATAACTTCTACACACAGCTTAGGTAACCATGTGCATCCACAAGAAACTGTCAAAAGTACTGCTTTAACAAATCATTATTCCAGCTTTTTTTTTCTTTTTTCCTATGGTGTTTTTTGTTTGGTTTTGGTGGGGGGTTTTTGTTTGTTTTTTTTTCATTCTCCCTCCATCTCTTTAATTTCCCAGGAAGAGATAATGACTTCAAGTGTCCTTTAAGGAAGAAAAGCACATGCTTTGATATATTTCCAGTCCCTTGCCTTCTGAAATAGAAAATAAGCAATTTGACTACTACTCTGTGAAGCATCAGCACAAAATATATGTACCCAAACACATTAAATGTCTTTCTTAACATTTAAAATGGATGCATTTTTTTCCTTAAAAAAAATTAAAAAATGTTTTACATCTGAATGCCCTAATTTACAATTGGCTATAACTTAAAATTTATCTTCTACCTGTTTTACAATACATGACTGCAGGAGAAGAGCATTTCTACACTAAATTAAATTACTTTTTTGCAGTCTGAAAATTAGCAAGCTTTGTCCATAGAGGAAACGTGCAGCACACATAATATGCTTTCATTATGTAATAAAATATTTTGCAATATTTTGATTACTGTTTTAGTTTTCCTTTTATTTTATAGCATCAGCTAATCATCCAGAAATGTTCATTTGCAGCTACTTGAAATAAACAACTTCTGACTGGTCTTGCCATTTTGTTTTAGGCTTCTACACAGGTGTAGACAGTACAAAATTAATAAATCAGACAATACAGATGCAAATAAATCTACTGATATTCACTTGAATGTTACTTACAGAACTCAATTTCACTTAAAAATAAAATAAATAATAAAAAAAAATCTTACTAGTTGACTGTAGTAAAAAAGTCCAGAATTATTTTTTTTTTTTTTTACAGATAATATTTCTGAGAAGAAAATATATTAATCTTTTGACATTATCTTTGGATTTGTTTATCTGGGAAATACCTTTTTATCTCCTCTCTTTTATGGATGAGAAAGTTGAAGGCAATGTCATATGACCCAGGAACAACTAATTGCCTGCCAATCAGAATTTATCATGGTAGCGGTGTTTCAAGCTTAGAAAAATGAAAGTAATAACAACAACAAAAAAATCCCTGACAGTATTTTAATAGAACTAATAATGATATTAAATAACAAAAAGTTACAAAAAGAAGACAACATCTCAACATGAATAATGTGCTAACGAAAAAATTCAAAATCCTTTGCTTCTGTGCAAAGGTGTAGGTATAGATAAATGGTTGGTTGGTTGGTTGATTGATTGGTTGGTTGATTGTTTTTGTTTGTTTTTATAAGGCTAAAGAGCTTGGATGAGTTTGACTGTTGGATGACAGTGTTGCCAGTGCTGCACATTCAGACAAAAATCATCAAGATGAGTGAAAAACACTCAGACCTCACTATGTCCAAAGATCCTTTCATTAATGTAAAATTAACATGTATAAGAGTAGGTACCTACCTTGACCGAGATTTCAGACAGCCAAAGGACCTGAGAAAACTAGGTTGTGATCTTATAATAGCAAGATAAAAGGAAAATCAGACATATACATTTTGGCCTGGTAATGACTGAAGCAACAAAATGACACCAAGTAATTTGAACAAATGAAACTTTGTTGCAGAATAGGACAGGTCAATGACGGCTAACTGCTTCAATGAAAAACAGGTTTGACAGATCTTAGAGTGGATATAAAAATGGTTTTAAAAGTGTCATGGGCATAGATACTACTGATTAAGTAAATTGCCAGCACAGCTAATTCCATGTCTTCCAAGAAAAATAAAGCTCCAAAGTTTGTAATTTTTTTTTTTTTATTATTATTTTTTTTTCAGCTGGGTGTAAGCGCAGTTTGGCAATAGCAAAAACATCCCATTATTATCAACATTGTTTTCAGCACAAATACAAAACGCAACCCATACCTCATTTTCTTTCTATGAAGAAAATTAATCCCATCGCAGCCAAAGCCAGCACAACCTGTCTGTTCTAAATCAATAAAAATAAATGGGACCTATTTTGGTATAGATAGTTTTATCCTACATTTTTTTTCTGATTTTTTTTGATTAAAAATGCAAAGACTATAGCATACATATGCAAAGACTAAAGCTACACGAGAAATTTTAAGAATAAATACATTAGAAATTTTGAGTTCATCTGGATTTTAAAACTGATTTACTGCATTAATTTTGCATATCCAGTTATTAATTTGCTGTTTGCATATAATTTTATGTAAAAATAAAACCAAAAAAAATATTATCCCTACAAATATGTTGACATTATACATCATTTCATAATAAATTTTCCTGCATAAAAAGCTGTCCTTTCCCCACCCTGTTCCTGATCTGCAAGAAAATGAAAATTTATTTACCAATAGCAGTAATAAAAATATAGCAAATTACTCACTGTATTTGGTATACCACATTTACTTAATTGCACTCACAGGATGAAAACAGAAGATGTTCTCTCCCATTTCATTGTGCTATGAATTCAATTCTGACCATTAAAGAGATAATCCAGCTAAGTAAGAAGCAAACTTGTCAACCCCCTCACTCTTTCTGTTTATTGCAGATTTTCTTCAGCTATAAAATCATGAAAGATTAGCATATCCCTTGTGATTTAGGCATAATCTCCCAGTTTCTTTTAGAAACAGCAGTTTTTACAAATCAATCAAGAATTTGGTTGAAAGTACAAAGCACTGGTCTGCTTTCTACTCTTTCTGATACTTGTATTATGCTTTGAATTGCTTATGCTGCACTGTAAGTGAAAAGTGTCTTTTCGCCATCTGAGAATTGTCATTCTGCTAGTTTTTAAGAGACTACAAAGCTGAGATGCGTTCTGTATTTTTCTCAAAATTTCCCTTTGAGATTTCAGTAGCCAAAGAAATTAAAAAATATGAAATGCAGCAAATTCTTTTCTCAGGAGGGAAGATGTTATTTAATGTTCAACAGCATTATAACCCTGAGAACAATGCCTGGAAATGTCTTGGTTTAGTATGTTTTTTATAGAAATATTTCATAGCCTAAATTTCTGTATGATTATCTCTGTTAACAATTTCATTGGTAACAAAACCAAATAATTTTTTGAGATATTTAGTTCAGGGAGGCTGCTATCTTTCACTAGGAAAACTGTGTAACTGTAAATTTGTTAGTTAGGACAGCTTACACCTTTAAAAAGCAGGTACAATTAGAGTAATAAATACAAAGCTAAAACTAAAATTCATTCATAAATATATTATTCCATGTATTAGCTTGTGATGTGATGAAATAATAATCTAGAATCTTCCAATTCTAGCTCATCTTAAATCATAGCTTTTTACATTTAGAGATTTCAGCTGTGTTCTTTGCCTCTCCAAACCAGTAACAATTTGACACTTATTTTAACATTTATAAAGAAAAATGTTTAAATGAAGAAACCCTGAAAGATGCCCCAATGATGAGGGGGTTTCTGTTTGTTTGTTAGGGTTTTTTATTTGTTTGTTTGGGGTTTTTTTGTTGGTGGTTTGTTGGGGTTTTTTTTTCCATGTATTTGCAAGTTTTCACTTCTTTGTGTTTTCATATAATTTGGGTTCAGAGAAAAACATTTTAAAATGTTGCCGTCTTACCAGATATCCTCCTTCCTGTTCTGCGAAGATGAAAAATCTCCTGCCTTCTATAAAATCAAAAGCTTAGACAAACCTTGTTGATTTTTAAGTAAGCTGTTTATTGTTTTGCTAAACTCATTTTATTTTGTTTTACCTCTTTCATGATTTTCCATGGATGATTACAAAATCATATCCACACATATTGCAGCAAATAAGTAAAAAGAAACTCAGCCTAAAATAACATCTGAAAGATAACAGTAATACATCTAGAACATGGCTTGCTTGTTATTTTATTTTGTTTGTGTTTTCTTGTCTGTGCCTTCATTTACTTTTTTTTTTTTTTTTGAGTTTTTCTTCAAGAAATCTTCAAATTTCCTTTCAGATTCATTCGAAACAGGATGAACAAGTTGGTAATGATATTGGAATTAATTCTAAGAAGGGATTACATTGCAAATATGTGTAATTAATAATGACTTATTCTGTGAGGGCAGTTGGCAACTGATACTATATGAAACCAGGAATTAAAATACCTACAGTCATAGTTGTATGAGATGTATGACTGTCATTGGAAATGTATAAAATGGATGCAGCCACAAAAATTTATCTATCTGATCCTTCCTTCCATTTGCATGTAGAATTCATTATATTTAAAACATTCATATTTTTTTTAGCCATATTTTAAAAACTTTAAATGCTGGAGATTCTGTTATTCACTAAAGAGTGTGTTCTGATGCTTACTTGTCCTTAAAGACTTCTTTACTCTTAATATTTAGATTAAATATCCCTTACAACATCTAGAACTGTTGACTATTCCTATCCATAGCAGAAATTAATCCTATCTTCAATGAAAACAATCAGTTGGCGCGGAGTTAATCAAGCTAAGTCAACTGAAAGTAGATTTTGGCTTTATGTAACACGCTATAAACTATTATGACTAGAAGCATAATTTTTTAAGAAGATTTTTTTTTCCATTTTCAGAACTGGCAGTCAGTATAGCTAGTTCGGTGTCATTGGGAGGGATTTTGTCAGGGTGATTCATGGCATTAAAGTTAGATATCTGTGCTTCAAGGCAGTCAATTAAAAGGTCAAAGATCTTCATCAGGCAAATGAAGAACTGATTAGGAAAAGTTGTATACAAGGGATATCTAAACTCCTGCTTTTTCTGAAATTTAGGGATATGAAACAGGTGGACGCATTTGAAGTCCTGTGTCATTGTCTAATTTAGTAGGGCATATTTTCATTTTTGTAATCTTGGAGTCGTAGAATGAGTTGAATTATAAGGGACCTTTAAAGATCATGTGGTCCAACCTCCCTGCCATGGGCAGGGATGTCTTTCAATAGATCAGGTTGTTCAAAGACGTGTCCAGCTTCACTACTAGGGGTTCTTATGCCAACTTTCTATCCATTTCCTGATTCTAGGAAGAGTGAAGGTCTTCTTTTCTATAATATGGATATGCAAATGTATCTACTCACCTGCTCTCATTCCAAGAATACCAAGACAATAGTCATTCACATCTAAAATTATTGAAGCCACTTAAATAACTTTACCTGAGCACTTAAAGGTTTTCATTGACTTGTTTTACTTAATGTTCTTTCTTGTTTGCTTTCAGTAATACATTATTTTAAAATAATCTAATTATTCATCTACTCCACAACTCAAATATATTGTGCCTATTTAAAACTACTACCAATGTAGCCCTTATCTCCAGAAAATATATATTTCATTGAAAGCATTACCCTTTCCATAAAAATCTTTTTTATGCTTGTTAAAGACAAGAAAGTTCAGTAGCTGCTGTAAGCTCCTTTGCAGGATGATACAGGATCTGTCACCCATTTAAATGGACTGATATATTAGAACATGTGGAAAGGCACTTTCTTGTAACGTTTCCTCCAGAGCCTTATTTACCTGCTAACAGGGAAAGGTTGGCAGCAAGACCAGCAGATCAAAGAGGGTATCCAGATATACAACAGATGGTTTCCCTCTTACAGATCATATGCAGCTGGCAATGTCTGTCTATATGTATTTTTCTTTTTCTATTTGTAATTTCAAGAATGTAAGTCCACAAATGTAAATTAATACCAATTTTCTAATAATTTCACCTAAATGATGCTTATGTGGCGTTTATACATTTTTCATTATTTCATTCAGTTGAACCTTCTAGCTAATGATACTGAGGAACAAGCACAGTAAATTAAAAAAAATCTGTTGAGGTTTTTTAATGCATTTGTTTTTCTGGAAGACAATTTGCACTAGGTACTCAATAATCCTGTAACACTTTGTTTGTACTCGAAAAAGATATAGATTCTCACTTTCAACTTCTTCAGGTTTGTTGGAAATACTTTTTTGAGATAAAAAAAAAAAAAAAGTACAGAAAAACATAACAGTGGATTATAAGGCTTCAAATAATTTTTATGCTCAACAATGAAGATTAAAAACCAGTTATTGACATGGTAAAATTAATGGTGTCATTTTTTTTGCCTGCCACATTTCTTTTTATATAGTGGGGTGTTTTCTAATTTATTTATATTATAAGTGAAACCAGACTTTTTGACAAGGAGTGTGGAGACTCTTCGGGTTTCCTACACAGGTGGGTCTGGATGGGTAGGAATAGATGCATGCTTTGGAGCAGCACAAAGTACAGTAAAAAAGTAAAATAAAATTGAGCTTAAGAGCCTAGGCTCTGGAATTTATGGTCACTGTCTGGTGTCCAATATCTAAGGATTTCAGTGCCCTGTTAGGAGAATAGGGGTCCTGAATGCTCAGGCCTTCCAGCTTGTCTGGAGACAGCCCTAAGGATCTGTCAGTCCCCTGATCTGTATGAGATGTCTTGCATTTGTTAGGGTGCATGGTGCCTTTTAATCCCTCTGGTTTATGTTTTATATCTTCCTTGAACATCAGGATTTGGTTCCTCTGGTTTTAGCTGCATAGGTTTTCAACCAGAGCTCAGACTGTTACTCTCTGTGCTTTCAGAATGAGCATTCTTCTGCCTGCAACACTGCTTGTTAGCCTGATGTGAAACTCCACGTAAGGGTTGATGCACTGATATCATCTGCCCATGAGCTTATGACTGCTGTAAGTTGCCTACTTTTTGCAAATAGAAATAGTATTTTTGACCATATTTTTTTCTGTTCTGAAGGAATATCTCTTTTTCTCCTCCACTGCCCTATTAAATTGTGTGAACTGTGTGAAAAACAGCAAAGCCAAACCAAATCAAGAAATAAGAAGTCAGATCTAGATCTATCACTTTTCTTTCTTTTTTTTTTAAATTTTTATTGATGGGCATTCAGGTTTCCCTGACTTGACTACATACAGCAGACAGAATCTGGAAAGTGGTAAATTTGCTAATCTGGAGATAGCTGCGTTACAGATCAAGCTCAGTAACAAATCAGACAGCAAAAAACGTCATAGATTGCAACTTGCAACCCCCTCACTCTGTATTTCCTTCCCTAAACTCCCTCCCATCCCCACGGCTTCAGCTGCCTGTCACTGGGGCCCTTAGCCCTGGTATGGAACACCCTGGCCACCTCGGCTCAGACAGGAGGAGACTGTGAAGTTGTGAAAAAGAATGTTGAGAAGGTTTAGAAGGCTGAACTGTAGAATACGAGAAAGTATAAGCTGTAGATAGAAGTAGGATTGGCCAGACAGAATTGTTAGTTACTTCAGGGTTCAGGAGCTCCCACATGGAGAGACAGAAGACTGTATAGGCAAAACCCTGTTTGGAACAGGGGCTGTCCCTCCTTCTTCACAACTGACTAAAGGCTGAGCAGGAAACTGAATGGTCCCAGGAGGTTATATGAAAGCTTAATCCAGTATTCTTTGTGTATTAATAACTGGTTTGTAGACTTAAGCTGTCTACTTTCTTCACAGAAAGTCCCTTTGCCCCCAGTAGAAGCTCCTGAACAAAATATTCCTCATAACACAAAGCTTGGATAGTGTGCTTTGTTGAAAATAATCTTTCAGGGTAAGGTATGAGACTAATAAATCACAGCATGCAATGATGCAGCTCAATACTCTCTGATCAGATTCTTTTATATATTCCACAAGTGGAGTGTGTAATGTTTAATATCAAGGTTACTTACTTGAGGATATTTGATGCTACACAGGATTTCTGATTTAGCGGAGTAATACAAAATATACTGAAAACACAGTACAAATGTGACATTCAGCAAAATACAACAATTTCAATACACAGTTCAATCAAAATACCCATGTGATTCCTATTAACAGTCTTCATTATATGCTTACTGTCAAGACAATGGATATTGCCAGAAAGGAATACATGGACTGAAGCCAGGTCAAGCTGGCACATAGTTTTGTGATCTCATTTCTAATGTTATTTATTTTCCCCTCTGGGACATAATCCAAGTCACAGGCCAACTCAGAAAAGAAAGCCAAAAGGAACATTAAATTTCATTAGTTAAATAAAATTCTACACAAAGCAGGAATGTTTTTTTTTCATAACTTCCCAGTAAAGCAAGAAACAGTAATGAGCAATCAGAAAATCAAAACTTGTTTTGGTTTTGTATAGATAGTTTGAAACAGCAGACTATTAATTCTCCATTGAACTAGGAGATGTGATTCAATTTGATTGAATGTCTACGTATAGGGTATTTGTAACATGTTTAGGTACCTTGCTTCTTCTATCTGCAACTACCAAAAGGTGTGAGTCTCCCATAGGGCATGCAGATATAGTTCCATTCAAATCTTCTGTGAATTGTACAGCATCTAAAATGATACTAGGTCCCTGTACATGGCCAACAGTTTTCACCATGGGGTTCAGCAGGGCGTCAAAGTGTAGGTATCAGCCAAATCATCTACATCATTTCATTCACAAAGGGACATTCTGTTATCTGCTGTATATTAATACCAATTTAAAATCTTTGCTTATCATGTTCCTTTTAGCTCTTTACATTATTCCTTTTGGAATTACAAGTGAGAACAGAGTAAAACACTTAGCTTCTGTAAACTAAAATAATAATGAATTGCACTGTTGCAGTAAAAAATAGGTCTATGTTTATTTCCTTTTAGATTATCACTGGTATTAAATAAGTGCCAGTGTTTGATACATTTGCTGAGAAGCTTCACAAATAAAGTCCCACATGCATTACCTATGGTACTGAGTGAAAATACCTATGAATTATAACCGTAGGAAATAACTTGCACATCCTATTTACATATTCCAATTTTTCATATCAAGTTTAAAAAAAAACACTTGACAATCATATTCTTATGATTCTCTCAAAGCTTTTCTGTAAATCCTTTACAGTGGGTCTAGATGGAACTTTCAGGAATGTTAAGACCACTTGGCTCAGGTTGGAAGTACCTTAGTGCCCTTGTATGGATGTTGTCATTCAGAAATAAAGTTACCTTAGTTTGCTGTAACACAACAGTCTGTCTGAGGGGATCAAACTGTGTTGAACCATGACCACTTTGGTTGATTGACAGCATCTACAGAATGGCATAATGTGCTTTAGCTTTACAATTCCAATGATTCATCTCAGTTTTCTAAAAGAGTTCCTGCATTGTCAAGGTCTTACGACCTAATGTTAAATGGAATTATGCTTTATGTGCTGCTTTTCAGAAGGAAAGCATTACAAAGTATTTTTTTTTAATTAGGAATTTAAAACTGAGATAATTTGGCAGTGAAGAATCATATGTGGCTAATCACTGATTTCCTTCAGTTATTTTTCAAATATTAAACTCACTGTAGTCATTAGTCAGCATGAGTAAATATAGAAGGATATAATCCTTCATTATGTCTATTATTGCTTGATTTTATGGTCACAGTACAGAGAAGCTCTAAGCAAGGCAGAATCCTCTTCTACTAATCAAAGTGCAAAGATAACAGAAATGTTTCCAGCAATTAGCCAAGTAGGAGTAGACATTAACTACTGGGACAGAAACATTCAAATTAAAGGATCAAGGATGAACTCTTGGTCACCCTTATCATTTGGCGGGATTAGACTCCATAAGATCTTGTATTTTAGTTGGTGTAGTTAGCCTTGATTTTTGTCTCTGGTGTTGTTTAAGAGGCTTGTATGCATTTGTCTACATTGAGTTTGATGTCTATTTCTGTTCATGCAACGCACTCAAACGTAAGATCTGCCTATGCAAATTCATTTATGCTTATCTGCAATTTCATAAAAAGTTGAAATGTTCTTCAAGTATTTAATTTCCTTGTGAAAAAATAAATGATCAAAAGTAATAAAAAAATAAATGTTTTGAGAAATGTCATAGCACCAAAGACAAAAAAAAATTCAATTAGTATACATAGAAATGCAAAGTAATTCTAAATTCTTTGTATCAAATTCAGACACAATAAAATCTAGTGCGTGTACTAGAGCTATTTATCTTTTTACTGAGTCAGCTTCTCTTCTGAACTTTTGAAAAGATAAAAAAATTGGTTTTAAAGAGAAATGCAACTGTAGCCATTTTTTATATAGTTCCAGTCCCTCATAATCAGTCCTTGACAGATTATTATGTCAGAGACAAGTTACCCAGAGAGAATTTACTCAAATATTAGATCCTGGATGGCAGACACATTTCCATGGTAACCACTTTATTGAATTAATAGTTTAACAAAAAAGAAAAATATTTTCCTATTTTTTAGAATTTTCAATGAATTTTTATCCTTCGCTATACAGTATAACAAGATAGACAAAACTAAGAAAACCAACATAGTGTTTGCCTCTCAGATTGTTCATGATGTTATTAATAACGCATATGACCTGTCCCAAAATTACGGTTCCCCACATTCAGTTCTAGTTGAAGAAGAAGAAAGCTTTTATGATCCTTTTCTAAGAATAGGTTGCGTTTCATATCTATACAAATTCAGTGAGTGCTACTGTAATTCTCACAGGAACTTGGCACACTGATTATACATAACTATGTTTAATTGCACCATAGGCAGTCAATTCGTGCCACTCTTCATTAATGACTGATGTGAGGCTGTCTCTTTCAGTGCATGCTCAGAGTTTTCTAAAATTTGTTTTGTTCCTTACCCTGAACCTACTGTGTATTGAGTTGTTTGGGACAGCAGGTTTCATTTCATTATTTCAAATAATTCTTTCTTTATCTGAAAAGCAGTCTTAGCTTCTTTTTCTGTTGCGTAATTCAGACTTTTTTCATCTTTTTTTTTCACAGAACTGTAGATCTCAAAGACACCTTGGTGCGTTCAAAACTGCTGCAATAACAAAAAGGGATTCATGCTACAGGGAGGTTTAGTTTGCTTGCAGCAGGGAAGATGCATTATCAGTTGCATTGTTCTTTTCCACATTACTAACACCTCTATGGTTTATGACGTCTGCTTAAAAAGTGCCTCTTTGTATGTTATCACAGAGAAGTATAGCACTGTTATATGGTTTCTTATAGTGGTTTGGGTTTGGTTTTTTTTTCACCTTCCCCTCTTGTCTTAACTCAGTGTTTCCTTAAATGCTTTTTGCCCCGTAACTGTTTTTTGAGTGCATTCTAGTAAATGCACAATACATCTATTGAGATGGTGTAATAGTAATAGCTGTTCACTTACAGACTTTATTTTCAAATTTCAAAGGTTAGACAGCCTTCAAAAACTTCTGTTTGGAGAGAGGAGGCATCCCTTTCAATGGGAAATGATGTATGTAAAGAATCCCCATGTAGTCAAATCCTGCCTTCTTCCACCAGCAAATAACCACGTATTCAGCTGGATGTAGCATTTACATACCCAAGAGTTTGATGTGCACAGAGTATCTCAGAGGTCTGTTTGTGTTTTCTGCTTTTCAAGCTTTAGTCCTTTATCCAAGGTTTAGATGTGTTTTGGGACCAGAATTATTCTGCTCAATTTAGATGATTTTGATTCTGAAATACAGATAACCAGAAATATAGAGGAGTAACACCTGTTATCTCTGAAGCTGAATTTGTTGAAGAATGGTAGGGTGGTGTTTATTATCTTTGGGTGTATGATATAAAATCTTTGACACAAATTATATGTATCTCTATTTGTACATATTATGAATATTCATTAGAAAAATTTGGAAGCAGTTCGATTCCAGGTTGCAGTCTTTTCCTTTATTGTGAGTCTCTTTACTTGTATGCAGCATTAGGAAACAAGCTAGCAATTTAGTAGTAAGAATAAGAAGACTCATATATTTTATTTCATGAAGTATTCAAATGATATTTGACCAATATATAGAACTCATAACAGATGAAAATCAATAGCCCCATATCAGTGTCAAACCTACAGTCCTGATAAAATAAAAAAAACCTGCATTTAACTATGTATTAAAAATATACTGATTTAAATACTTGGGTTTGGGGTTCTTTTTTTTTCCTTATAAAAATGAGAAAATAAAGTTTCAGATTTATGTACTTCTGCATATAAAGAACCTATTCAAAAAATGCTACAATACTCACGTTCAGTCTTCCTGGGCCTTTAAAATGCCAACACTTTAAATATATCCTGCCTTATCTATCCTAGTTTGAATTAAATGATCCATCTCCCTTTTTATACTTTGAATAATCTATAATTTTATAGTTTAAAAACAGCAACAGTGCCTATTCCTAAGGCTTCAAGAACAGCAGCCACAGTAAATGGTTATGTTACCTAGCAAAAATGGAGAAATCTATCACAATAAATTGTGTGAAATAGAACTGTCTTCTGGATTTATTCTTTAAAGATAAAGAGAAACATTGAATTTAACTTTTGCTTCTTTTAAACATTACATTCAAAATAGGCCTGACTCCAAATTTTAAGATATCAAATCATGCAAATGAAATATATTTAACCCTTTCACACAAAAGACAGCATTGTGTAAGAGAACAAGACAGTCTTCTATTTAATATGTATTTGAGAATTCTTAAGAGTAGATGTGTTTGAAACTTCTTTTGTAAGTTTTTATATTTTGATAATTCAGAGAAATATTGGAACATAATCCCCTCTAATTTGTTTGCTCTAAAGTTCTCTCACAAAGCTAATGCTGTCCTTGTGTACCTAACTCAGATGTTTCGCTCTCTTGAAACATATTCTTTTGTGGAAGAGAGTTAACAAAAGACAATATGTTCCTCTATATGATTATAATACTGATTATATTGTCCTTAACAATTAAAACAATCATAACTTTCATAAATTGCTCTTTTTCTCACAACTGATCCTGCCTAATGAATGTCACCATGCTTACTTTTGTAAAGTTTCCCTTGCCAGTTTCACCCTATATTAGCAGCACCCTTAGTAAGCAACATGATACTGTCAGATGCAAAAGCTGTAGAGAATTTTTTTTTTTAATGTTAAACTAATTTGAAGTCAGGATGATCACTGAAAGATAAACAGACTTAATCCATTCTTAGGAAAACATTGTGTAGTTTTTAAAGTAACCTCAAGTAACATCATTTTTGAGTTACTCAATATCATTAGAATCAATTACTTTGCAGTTCTATTAAACATAAAATGGTTTGATGCATCAAGAAAAATAATTTCCTCCTGATGTAGAATGTACTCTCCAGTTCATCATCTTCTTGCAACTTGTTATTTCTTTGGAACTATTTGTTTTCATTCCACCCTTCTTTGCCAGTGGATTTACTATATATATGGATTAGGCAAATAATTAGTACCTGCAGTTTGGAGAGCGGTCATCAGCTCCAGTGTCTCAAAATTAACTCCTTGCTTGTGCTACCTTTCAGGTAAATCTTGTATTTTCTGCAGAATATCCATGCTCACTGCAAATGTCAGACTATTGAAAATGTAGTTTAATATATTTTTTTTTGCTTGATCACCTGATTATACTGCTCAAAATTCTTATAAAACTGCATTTCTTTTAATCTTTCGTTAACACTCCTTAGATTTCGCTAAAGGAATCTTCTGCAGCACAGTAAACCCTGGGTGACAAACACAATTGTTGGTTAGTAGGCAGTATACGTTTTCAGTTTCAGCTTAATCTGTAAAGGAGTGACATACGTCACAAAATTTTTTCCCCCTGAAAATCAATTGGCTTGCATCATAGGATTCTTTGGAGAACTTTCAATTTATTATAATCATTACAGAATACAACTATAATGTATTAGTGAAAGAAGTCAGCACATTGACAGCTATTTGGACAAAAGAATCTGATTTCTTTAGAACAGACATAAAAAATATAAAATGTGCATAATCTAAAAAAATTGTCCTTAGTTGTTATGATGGAAAAAAAGAAAACTGTTTTCTTTCATGGATTTTCAGAACATTTCCTTTCAAACAGTGTTAATGCAATGCACTAAAATTTCTATCTTGATGTCAGTGGATTTCTTGTGAAATATGTTGCTTTGCAGGCTATGTGGTAACTTACAGCTAAAAGGTGTATTCAAGTGATCAAATAACGAAGGATTTTTTGAAGATTCAATTAAGCAGTTTGGGGTTTTTTTGTGTGTTTGTACAACATGTGGAGGAAAATATTGCTACCACTACATTCACTAGGAGATTAAATCTAGCAGAGGATTTACAGTCAAAAAAGGGAAATACAGAGAGAGATGATTAAGTCTCTCAGATCAAGTTAATATATCTTGGAAATCTATTTTGAGAAGTATCCTTCAAGAAATTCAGTTGATAAGATGAAAAGACTTGCAATGATAAAACTTGCAATGAATTTTTCAATCAGCAACTGAAAACAGTCTTTCTACATCAAAAAGTTAAAGAGTATGTTTTATCTTGAAAACTTCAGTAAAGACTTTAGATTTTATTTTCTATATCTCCAAAGGAAACCATCTAGCTAACATATTTTGGCATTTTGGTCAGGTAACTGTCGTTTAGTTCCATTCCCTATTGTTTCCTAACTGATTATAAAAACGCTTTAGCATTAGTCTGCTTTGATTTTGTTTGTGGTTTGTTCTTGTTTTTTTCCCACAGCTTTTAAATTACATCTTGTTCTCAGACTTTTATTTCATATCAAGAAAAAAAAATGAAAAAAGAAAAAGAAAAGAACAAGCTATTTCCAGTGCAAAGCATAATTCTGTGCAACACTGCCTCAGAAAAAGGCCAATGCCCCTTACATCTAGGCATCCTTAGAAATGAATAGGTATAGTACCTAAACCAAATAAAAAAATTACAAAATCTCACACTACTGAAGTTGCATGATAAATCTAGAGGCCAAAATGACAGCCACAAAGTCACAAAAGATCAAACTAAATCAAAACTCTTCAGTAAGTCTTTGACAGATTGTCCCATAACAGTGATTTCATCATAATCCACATCTTTCTGAGGAGACATCTGGAGCTGCAGGTGTTTGAGGTTTCCTCAGGGAATCATACCTATAAATTCAGTTTTCTATCAGCACCACTGGGTTGTCAAGGGGCATATGCTTCTGTAGCTGATTATTCTGCTAAACTGCACGGCTTTCAGCAAAAGCGATGATGATAAACTGGAAATCAGGAAGTGGTTTTGGCCATTAGCTTCCTAGAAACAGACAGCTGTCTGTTTTACTTTATGTGGCATTATCCATTCACACAAAGCAGCAGAAGTAAGAAGAATCACATCCTATTGTCTCTCCTACGTCTGTGAGAAGAATGTAATGAAATATCTAAAACCAAAATCCACCATTTCAAATCCAGCTTTGCCAAAAGTGGCCCAGCAACACATTTTATGCATTAGGGCTGATGTGAGCTATCTTCAGCAGTGCACAGTTACAATTATTAATCATTATGAATTTAGATTAAAGTGTTCTAGATACGTACTGCTACATTCTTAGCATACCATAAGTTAGTCACTTTTTTTTTTATTTGGTTGGTTGGTTTGGTTTTGGCTTGTTTTTAACATTGAAGCTTTATCTAATCTATCCTGAGTTAGCTGGGTTTTCTAGTTAATGATACCGGGAGAAACCCAGTAGAGTTTATTTCTTTACCAATCAGTGTTTGTTTCACCTTTTGATTTACCAGAATGCATTCTGCAAGGCATGGATACCCTATTTCTCTGTTGCAGTTTTTTTCTGTGGTTTTGGGGTCATATTTTGGTTTGTTTGTTTGTTTGTTTGTTTTTTGAGGGGTGTTATTTAAGTTTGTTGGGGTTTTTTTTGTTTGGTTTGTTTTTGTATTTGTTTTGGTTTTGTGGGGTTTTTTTTTGGGGGGTGAGGAGTTTTGCTGTTTGTTTGTTTAGTTTTTTTTTTAACCCCCAAAATATATTTTGGATGAACTAAATTCTTAAATAAAATAATTATGATATATGGAAATGGTCCAACAAATCTAAAAAAGAATTTGTTAACTGCGAGTGAAAATTGGTGAGTGATACGTACAAGCCAATTTGCTATGCTATCACAGTTGAGTGAGTTTCTGAATGAGGAAACAGTGAAGTGAGAGACAGTTTCAGTGAAAGGCCATTTTCTGAGATATTTTGAATGTCTATTGGTAAACAGTGCAACAAATTTCCATAGCTCAACTTTGTTATTTGTTGGTGATGAGTGAAAAACTAATTTAAGGCTCTGTAGTGACTCCAAAGACGAAATGTTCAATTCTTTTGAGCTTTTAAGCAATTTTTATTTAAATGAATTATCTTTTTTAATCATGTAAAAATCTTATGAACTGGCATTTATTAAGATTGTGGAACAGCTTGATTGACTTAACTAATTCAAATTTTTAGTTCAAGTACCATTTCACGAACAGAAACCAAACAAGGAAAGTATCAAAGTGGCTGCTATATCCATATATCACTTACAGCACTCATAAATTATATTTTAATGATTTTGTTCCAATAAAGTTGTTAATATCTGTTCCAAGATATATATATATTATGTTCCAAAAGAATTATTCTACTCAGAATAAAGTTATCTACAGTTGAAAAATTAAGCAAATGAATAATGGTGTTGCTTACTTTCCAACTCCATATCATGTTAAAAGGACACTTTCCCAGATGATCAGAGCTTCACTACTTGAATTTTAATTCAGTACATACTGCATGGAAATTCATGCCTGCTAGAGCAGTGAGGTGAGGAAGATTGCCCCACTACTTTAAAGAAAACATCTCGAGAATACCAGAGAGGAGTTTAAATCTTTGAAGTTAGATGTTTATGAAACAGACATTAGAAAAATAAATATAAGGAAATAAGTTCTTTAGGATACAGCAGAATACCAATAAAGGGTCTATAAAGAAATTCTTTCCTGTTACTGGGTCCAATTTTTCCTTTTCTCTAGACTTGCTGCCAATCCACATATTCTGATCAGAAACATACTCCTTTTGGTTTCTTTTGTGTACCTCCAAAAAGCACTTTTTTCCTACTTGGCAGGAGCTTACATGTCCTGCTCCCCTCTAATCCTTAAGAAGTGTACTCTAGCTTGTCTCTTGGTTTAAGTTTCTCTTGTAGCCAAGAATTTCTATACAGGTAGCTCCCAAATAACTCTAAAATCTAATCTCATCACACTTCAAAGTTGTATGACACTATTTAATATATTGCTTGCTGCATATTCACTTATATAGTGCTTTTTTTTGTGTTATACAATGTAAATTAGTGACTGTATAAAATTCTGTGAGCATTTAACTAATTACATCAGTGAACACAATCTTGAAAACTGAGACTTTCTGAGTATTTTGAAGAGCTTACATTAGACACTATATTATCGTTGCTTAGAATAAAGAAAAATAATGCACAGTTAAATTTAGTAAAAGCACAAAAAGCACATTACCTCATAATTTTTCAAATAACCAAAAAAGAGGACTAGTACTGCAAACAATCCTTCTTATTCATTCTAGGTTTGGTTAGACGGTGAATAGTTATCTGCCTGTCATTACCTGATTCTATGCTGTAATGGTTTAATTCCAGCTGAAAACTAACCCCCACACAGCCACTCACTCACTCTCCCCAAAACTCCAGTGGGATGAGGCAGAGAATTGGAAAGGTAAAAGTGAGAAAACTCATAGGTTGAGGTAAAGACAGTTTAATAGGTAAAGCAAAAGCCACACATGCAAGCAAAGAAAGATAAATAATTCATTCACCACTTCCCATGGGCAGGAAGGTGTTCAACCATCTGCAGGACAGCAGGTCTCTATCATATATAACTGTTACTTGGGAAGGCAAATGCAGTAGCTCAGAGAATCACCAGCTTCTTCTTTCTTTAACCAGCTGTGTATGCTGATCATGACATCATGCAGTATGGGATATCGTTTTGGTCATTTGGGGTCAGCTGTTCTGGCTGTGTCCCCTCCCAGCTTCTTGCGCACCCCTGGTCTACTCACTGGAGGAGCCATGTGAGAAGCAGAAAAGGTCTTGACTTTGTGTAAGCACTGCTCAGCAGTAATAAAAACGTCTCTCTATTATCAATACTGTTTTCAACACAAACCCAAAACATAGCCACATACTAACTTCTGTGATGAAAATTAAACCTCTCCCAGCCAAAACCAGCACAGATATGCATTTTTCATTATTATTCAGGGTTTTCACAGAACAGTTCTTTTAAAAACAAAGAACACCCTAGAAATTTTATTTCCAAGAACTTTGTAATGCAGTGGCTGTCTATCTTGCTAGTTTTATTTTCTGACAGTTTGTTATTTCACAATATTTATTTAATACAAAAAAATAGAAAGAACACCTCAATAGTCACAAATGTTAAACATGCATTGTTCAATGAGACTCTTAAATGTATTTTCAATTTGTGGCACATCAGGGTCTCTAAGCTTTAGTGTAATATTTATAATAAATAATAGAAATACATTCAGAGGCTTCATGAATATTTCAGGTGACATTGACCTTGTAAGGGCTTAAGTGCAAGGATGTCAATTTTCCATGAGACTGTGTAAAATGAAGATGATATCTTCATCATTATCACCCACAGAATTCCATCTGGTTGGGATTTTTCAAGTTGAATTTGAGCTACATTTTATATGTGGATAACTGTTTATTTTTTTTTGTTTGAGCTGGCTGACAAGCTAGGCTTACTGTCAACGCGAGTTAAATAAAAATTTGGAGATATACCAATGGGCAATACCACTGGGACATTCAAGGAAAATTTAATGTTACAGTTCACCCTCTCTTCTGGCTGGCAAAGTTTCGAAGCCTTTGTTGAACATAACAGCAGTTCCTTGATACAGGGTCACAGCTTTGCAGTCCTGTTCTATCTACTTCTCAGTCACTCTTAAGGGAAGATAAGTAGAGTGCATATAGTTTCCTCAATCTTCTTTCTCCTTGCTGTGAAGGAAACCAGAATAGGTATTTACAGACATCACTAAGTTCCAATAAATAGAAGGGTTCAATAACAATGGTTAATAAAGTCAAAGGTGATAAATTATTTTTAAAAACTCCCTATCTGCCCTGCTGGTTTTGTATTATTCTTATCCATCATTGCTGCAACAACAAAAAAAAAGCTCAGCCTAAGCAGAAATGTAATTCTTCATAATTTCGAGTTCATTGTACTGAATAAAGCAAAGGAAGCATTTTGATTTTTGTTCCTGGTGTGCATAACAGCTCTTCCTTTCGCATAATCTTATTTTTTTAGTTTCCAACTGTTAGAAACATTGCTGCAATTTCCATTGATGTTCCCTTTGAGTAATGAAAGCCAGTAATTTATCCAACAGAGTCAGGCTGATTAGATTTGTTGCATACTGATCAATCAAAATGCTGTCCTGATCTCACTGGCCTTCAGATCCTGCTTTAGAAAAATAAGGCTTAGGGAAAATATTTTGCCTCTTTTTTCTATTCCTTTATAAATAAATTCAACAACTTAGAAAACTGCACGATTTTATTAACTCTGTGCTTAATATCACATGAAAATAATGATTAAATGTTACATATGTAATGAGAATCAGAAATATAGACAAATAAAACAAGGTTTCAATCTAAAAAGAATGGTGCACTACAAAAGTGTAAACTGAATATAAGAAAGACAAATTTAGAAGGAAGGCATGAATATGAGAATAAGCACAAACCAGAAGACAAGTAGAATCATGGACAGTAAAATCAAATCGCAGAGAAAATTAGCTTTTTTCACTGTGTGAGTGGTGAGACACTGGAACAGGTTCCCCAGAGAAGTTATGGCTGCCCCATCCCTGAATGTGTTCAAGGCCAAATTGGATGGGGATTTGAGCAACTTGGTCTAGTGGAAGGTGCCCATGGCAAGAGGGGTGGAACTGGATGATCTCTAAGGTCTATTCCAACCCAAACCATTCTATGATTATTTTGTGTGTCCATATTATGTTTGTACCAGGGTTTATCTTTAGAGAACACTCTTTAGGAAAAAAAAAAAATGCGTAATATGGTATTTTTAGAATCATGTAGAATAAAGATCCTCCCTCGCCTGGATGTACTAGGTAATGCCTGGAAGGTGTTTGGATAACGCTGTTTGGGAATCATGCCCCACAGGCTACTTGGAGGAGGAGGAGAGCTTGTGTATCTTCTCTGAGAAGCTGCTAGAAGCTTCCCCTGTGTCTGACAGAGCCAATGCCAGCAGGCTCTGAGACAGACCCACCACTGGCCAAGGCTGAGCCCATCAGTGACGGTAGTAGCGCCTCTGGGATAACCTATTTAAGAAGGGTGAAAAAAACTGCTGTGCAACGGGGTCCTGGTTTCATGCAGTAGCCCTTGGACCAGTCCGGAGCGGGCCAGATGTGAAAAATGTACTCTACACCGCAGTCGGGGAGAATGGTCCTACCTGGAGCCTCTGGCAGAAAGCTCCAGGGGAGACTCGAGGTCGACCCCTCGGCTTTTGGA